>CAJQZM010014737.1:2989-28318 GCA_907164665.1 Colias nastes
TGAAAGGTCATTCCAAAGTTTTATAAAGCTTTCACTCAACAAAGAATGAATACGATTTCTTATTTTGTTCTTCATCTTTTAAACAAGATGTGCTGAAAGTTATATCTACCTTTTAAAATCAGTTTATGGATTTCTATTATGATTAATTAAAACTCTTGGTTAGTAGAGTTAAGCATAAACATTATACTAATATTATAAATGCGAAAATTTGTGACCCCACAGGAAAGATAACTATGCAGGTTTTCCTCTGAAAACGTGGATGAAGCCGCGGGCGGAAAGCTAGTGATTAATATAGTTAGCTCATACTCTTTTAGAGAATGCAAATTAATCTAAATTGAAATTATATTTATTCACGAGGCAAATAAGCAATACACAATGAAATTTATTTCTATTCATGAAGCGAGCTGTGTAAATTAACATACAACATGTCACTAGAACTAATGCTCTCATTTATTTTGAAAATACGTGACTGCACTTTAAAGGATTCCTAGTTGTGCATATAAACCTTGTATCTCAATTTGGATAATCAAAATGTTGTATTATCAAATTAATTTGCTAACTCTGAAATTAAAAATCATCATGATCAGTGTATGTTACAATTTTTTTAATTATAATTATTTGCAAGCTTTTAATGTTCAACTAGTTCATTCTAGAGATGTAACTTATGAAATCGAGTAAAACATTGAAGACTATATGGAGATAAAAGTTCAAAATTATATAATACTGAAGTAGAAGAACGAACTGAAACGACTATTATTAATAATTTCATGGCAGTAGGTACAGGTTACATAAAAAAACAAGAAATAAAACAGGTTTAAAAATCTTTTATGGACAATAAAGATAGGTTCCCTTTTAAATAATAACAATATTACATAGAGTTAAAACCTTTATTAATTACCATTTTAAATGCTGTCTTTTAACGTAGCAGTCTATAAAATAATTGTTCATTTTCGAAGAATAGATCAATATCATAAAGTAATAAACTATATTTCTGTTATGAAATTGAATCCAAAGTGAAAATTTAAAATCAAAATATTTAATAGTAACGTTTCAATATATGTATGTTAACAGAGAGCACTAACATTTATCATTGACGTCGAAACAACACTTTGTGGATTCAAGAGCTTGGAACAGACCCAGGAATTCTAAAAAAGCGCAATATTTTTATTATATTCGAAGCTATTTATTGATTTTATATCGTGTACTAAAAGTTATTCATAACAACCGATAGTCTTAATGACTTTTTGATTAAACTTTCCATACTAGGGAAATTTTTAGATTAAATTACTTAATTAAAATGGTCTGAAAATATTTTTTAAACAACAGTATACCTTCGTAATAATATAGTTACGAAGTTAATAATAATACGCTCGATTTTGAAACTTCGACTTTCTTCTTTTAAAGAACAGGTGTTTCTTTGTACAATTAAGGAAGTTGGTGACATTTTTTCTCGTTGAAATTTATTCAAACAAGAACAAACGATACAAATATAATAATAGGAGAGAAGAAAAATATAAAGTACTTATGTCTTATGTCTTATTTATATAAGAAACTCTAAGACAAAAAAGTTTGCAATACCTACTAAAGTTAGTTTTCTAATTGTATCTAAGCCAAGCTTAGCTATAAGTTTGGGTAACTCTCATCAGTACAAAGTCATTGCTACGTGTTTTGAAAAAAGTTCCCAACGCTATTCGTGTTTCTTTTAGATCTTTCTCCTATGTATGACGTATGTGTCTACATTTAGTACTATTCCTATGTATTTAAAGTTCTTGTAGTATACTACTTCTGTTTCCGTATTAGGTAGTAAGTCTACGTAATAAAGAAATAAGCATAAAATTGTTTTATACTGTTTATACATAAATGCATCAGATTGACCTATATTATCATTCATATTACAAAAATCGCAATAATTATAATTTTTTAATAAGTGACTTCTTTAATGATTTTTTAAAACAGCTTTCCTTTTTGTCTCCTGCTCATTTAATATCCGACTATACATGGTCTATATTCACATCATCATGTAGGTAGAGTCAAAGAGTTTGACGGCTGCGTATCTTCATCTGACCGAGTATAATACATAAATGTTTTGTAACAAATTCCATCAGGTATTTACTTAATCTGATCGAGGTGGCATAGCGTTAAAATACTCGGATTAGTTATTTATGGAAACGTAATTACATTGGGGCTTAGTGCCAAAATCCAATTAATGGAAACCTAGATTGTCTTCACGTAGAGACTATTGAGACATTGCTTTATACATGACATGCTTTTTGACATGCTTTTATTAACTTCGTCTATATATGTTTGTATGTATGACTTCTTTAGACTTTATTTTAACCCATTTTAAACGGACAGATTTAATTCAAACTTTGTATATTATTCTTTGTATAGGATCGATAACAATACAATAATTTCATTTTGTATAAGCAAATTATTAAACTGTTTTTTTTAAGCTGTCATTTCGATATTCTCAAGTAATTTTCTTTTAAATCAGTCCATCATAATGATTACATAGTGTATCTAATTTATAAAATATTTAATTTTACCTGATCACATTTTATGCATACAATATTTCTACCTCATAATAAAAGTTATATGAAATGCAAACTTACGGATAGTTTGATAGTTTTATGAGTGCTGATGGGAAGTTGAATGGAGGAGGTATTATAAAACAGAGAACTTGTAAGCCTTCGTATAATGCCTATGCCTAAACAACTACATGTTTAAGCATACATTGAACATCTTTACCTAATAACAGGTCGATTTCTAGTGTAATTGCTTAGAAATTAAAGAGTAAAGCTCAAGGTATCGGGTATTTGATGAATTTCAATCTAAAATCGCCCAGATGGTCTTTAGTAATTTGTACGAAAGTTTTCCTCTTTGGGAAAAGCTAATAGCAGCAAAATCGTTTTCCTCTTTCCTTTTGAGACAAGCTAATCAAAATTTATTTAATATAAAGATTTTCAATGCTTTAGTAAGTTAAAGGTTACAAACCAGTTTCAGGAAGGAAACACTGTTTCTTTAATAAATATGATAGGTACATATTATAGGCATAATATTTTTTTAGTAAGAAGTTAACTAGACGATAAAAACCTAAAGGATTAAATAATTGTAATCAATCGTTCAAGTACATAAGGTTCAAACATTAATGTCGGTAATTATTCAATGGAGAAAACCCTTTTAAAATTATTCAAATGTGAAACATTTTGTTAGGACTGCCAATTGATTACTCAACCCTCATTCGTAACTTGATTATTTATAAAACAAATGGTATGTTTTTCACGAATTAAGCACAAACAAAATATATTAAATTAATCCGTCTTAATTTGTCTTAAAAACGATGTTTTCAAATAATTTCAATGTAAATGAATCTATCTGCTTTAGAGTATAATACTCCCAACTGTCATGTTATTTTTTCCATAACATTATTCATTCTTTCCCTATTCAATATTCAAACACAACAAGAAAACAAAATTTATAGGATCTTCGGAAATGAAAAGCATATAACTTATGAGCTATAAACCAAATAATTCGGATACAGCGAAATAGCAGATAGCATTGACACAATTGTTAAATTCAAAAGCCTCTTGAATCTAGAACTTGTCTATAATAGTTTCGAATTCATGAACTATTTTAACGGCTCCGAGCGTTCTCATAGCATAAATATTATATCTTCCAGGCGATTTGCTATTGATAAATAGCATTTTTAATTGAATGCTTCAGAATAAAGATGAAAAAACTTTCCCGGAAAGAGAATTTAGCTGCATTTCTGTAAATTATAGTTATGCAATATTATGAAGGATCTCTACATATTTAGTAGTCTAAAAATCTATAAGATTTTTAGACATAGACAATTTTCAGTTATAAACACAAATGAAAATTGCCAATATTATAACAACGCTACCTATCATCACCTATCATCTAATTTGATTAATTACTTTTGTTATAATGAGGCTTTTAGGTCATACATGTTTTAAAGTAATAGATCGTTATTTCTAAACTACCTAGCTCTATGACATAAATTGAGTAGTCGACACTCGTCAATTTCCACGCATTTTTATGGCTCCTTCAAATAAAATCTAGATATATATAAAATGGCGTCCAGCGGCTGCTTTAATTTTAAATTGAAAGACTTTCAAATGGTTTCCGAAACTTTTAGTGGTCATTTGGGTTTAGTAATTAATTGAAGAATCAACCGCAGTTTTGGGGAATTTTACGTTATGATGAATATTGTAGATTCATTGTAAACAGTTGTTTTTCTATCTATTTCTATCCTGAAGATAATATAAATAAATGGACAATTATTTACATAATAAATTTTATAATACATAAGTATTTTTCACGCTACTCCGCTTAATGCGAATTAAAAACTACGTGAAGTTTATACAGCTTCAAACCAGTTAGTTTATTCAACATACAGATTATAAAACACGAGGGATTTAGTATATTTTTGGAGTTCTGCCACACTGATTACATAAATATGTGCGATGAGTGGTTTAAAGTTCATAATAATGTAAGCTTCATATCAGAAGGTAACACTTGAGTTATGTTTTCGACAGCTCCATTCGTCCGTCCCTTAATGAATACGTATTATTTACGCATTGTGCCTCTCGACATTATTAAACCTTCACGCGTCCTACGCACATTATTTGCGCGTAACTAAATCTGTATTTTATAGTAGGACGCGTGAGGGATAATGAGTATTTATGGACTGAATTGAGAGATTATATTATTATTTGCATTGAAAACTATTACATATGTGACTAATGTTATGTTTTATTTGATTATTGGGTTATTTATATTATACCATCTACCTAATCGACCTTTGTCCTATAGATATACATAATTATCTTTCCACCCGCGGCTTCCCCCGCGCAGTCAAAGAAAAACCCGCGCAGTTTCCGTTCCCGTGGGTTTTTCGGGAAAAAACCTATCCCGAAAAACTCACGAAATGAAAAACTTGCTTCAGTGGTTGAGGCAAAGAAGAGACAAACAGACACAGTTGCTTTCGTATTTATTATATTAATTAGGATCAGTTAGTGTTAGTTAATATTATTCTGTTGTTTAAGGATAACATTTAGTATTTGAAATAATTATATAGGCAATTAAAAGGTTTTTAGTTAGAGATGTTCATAGTTTATGATTAAATTCAGTTTGCGTACAAAAGCTTGAAAAATCAGCCTTTATAATATTAACTCTACTTATAAAAGTCACAAGTATACCCGAGACAACTAAACCCTTCCAAATCAGCCACTCGGAACGACGTATCAAATCCAATAAATATAAATAAATAAATAAATAAATCATTTATTTCACTTAAAACATTTTACAAATTAGAGCGACCCAGGCTCCTAAGATAGTAAGAACTGTTTTTCAGGAGCCTGTGTCTTCCATTTACGACACGACACGAAAAAAATCAGAGACAAATTAAATAAAATCAAAAATAAATTAAAAATTTACATGCAATTAAAACTATAAAAAAAAATCAATAACAAATAAGTACAAACAGCAAAACAAAAAACAAAATGTGTCTAGGTAACTCATTACAAATAAAGCACGTCCAAAACAAATTTCGAAATTATATCAGCACATAAATAAATTCATCCAAAATTAAATAAGTTAGTAATTATAAAATAAATTGAGCAACAGATATTAAATCAGCAAAAAATCAAAATTAAATCGAAACAATGCAACACTATTATAAGTTGTTACAATCAACATAACAATAAAATTAATGTAAGTTAGTAGTAAGTTATTATAGCTAAATACATATTACAAATTACAATCAATTAAAATTACAATTAAATGGTAAAATTAAGATTCACGATAAGTATATTAAAATGTAAAAATCAAGAAATGGAAATTAATATTTTAAATTATATAATAATAGAATATATTTGTTTCAGAGCCATGTACACTCCGTCAGCTACCAATATAACATTCCTGGAAAGCAACTTGACTGACAGCGAATACACGCCCTACAAAGATCGAGTCGAGACGTATTTGGTTCCAGTGATATTCGCTATAATATTCATAGTGGGTGTATTGGGAAATGGCACCCTTGTTATAGTATACGTGCGACACAGGGGAATGAGGAATGCACCGAATACGTAAGTTTTTGTTTTATTTTGATTGTTATGGTATTTCCTATATGGGGCGTATAGAATACACGCCCTACAAGGATCGTATGAAAACGTATTTGGTTCCAGTGATATTCGCTATAATATTCATAGTGGGTGTATTGGGAAATGGCACCCTTGTTAAAGTGTACGTGCGGCATAGGGGAATGAGGAATGCACCGAATACGTAAGTTTTTGTGTAGCAGTTAGATAGATAAGCGTTTATATTTTCAGGAAGACAGTTACAGTTTTGTTAGTTAATTGTTAGGGTGTATGATTATGACCTATAAAGAACATACGCATGGAAATGGTACATAATTATTGTATTAATAAAAATAATATTGTACTTTTGACTAGTGAAACCTATCTAGGCAATTTTCTGGGAGCTGATTTTATCATAGCCGTAGCACAGTATTACAATATTTATTTACTGTAGGCTGACCAACAATTCCTTTTCATAATTGTTGTAAAATCATACTCTACAGCGTTTATTTAAAAGATACCATACACCAAATAATATGTTAACCCTAGTAGAATAAAACAAAATCTTTAGTCCTGTAATTGATTTGTAAGCGCTCAACCAAGTATTCCATTGTTCAGCTGTCTTTCAAATAACTAGTATTGCACGAAACGAATACTTCCAGAGAGATATGTAATTACAGAATCGTCTTAGTTTCCTAGATCAATGTACAACATAATACCTCGCCTTCTAAGACTTATCATTTCGCTTTGTCGAGCGCATTAATGAGTTATTTTTGTGAGAACTCGTATCCTGTTGAGAGAATTTTATACCAAGTAGATGTATGGAACGGATCAGGAAGGAAATGTAGAACGTGTCGATACCGATTGTGTTATTAAATTTAGCTTGTCTATAAATGAATGTGTGTCCGTATCTCCTATATAAAATTGTAAATTATGGTATATCACGTGATGATCTTCATTAAACTTTTGTGCATTAGCCTACTGCCTATGAAGATTTCGGAGTTATTATGACCTATTTTCGACAGTACACAGGCGGAGCCGGTGCACAGTTAGTAATTTATAAAATCGGCTTTAAAAATTTATGTTCAGCGTGAACAATGATTTGTTCAACGTACTCAACAGTACTCAACAAATACCCGTCCACGACTTCTTCTATCTCGACCATTACGCTAATGTTAATAAAAAAAAAAATATTGATATGCTGAAATATTCGTTATGCTGCGCTGATATTTTATTCATTACAGAAGCGTTACATTTAGCACGACATTACTTTGCAAATTTAAATTACAAAGCTTATAAACCTTAGATACGTTTGTACTCAAGTTCACTACACACTAGTTAATACTTTATACGTGATTTCATATGGTAAATTAATTTATTTTTAATTAAGCCACTTAATACAAGCATCATTAAGCAGTTTTGTGAGAGGCTCCTGTCAACGTAGTTAATCGGCTTATGGATAAAATTAATACCAATTAATATTTTCAATTAGATCGCCGTCTAGCTCGAAATATCTTATTATTTCTATTTCTTATGTGATTGTATCAGTATGTCTGAGGTATGTTTAGATTTGGCTCATTTTATAGAAATAATTGAAAAATAAGTAAGGAAAGTTTAACATTAATAAAACACTGTCTGGGGTTTAAAGAGGTATTTTACCCGTGCGTATATTATTATAACTAAATATGGTGGTAGTGTTATTTTCAACAGAAATATTATACTATTTAGTGCCACTTCCTGAGAACTAAGTTGTGCCTATTATTATCTATACATAAGGACATAGCTCTACTCTTGAAGAACAGTATGTTAATGTATTTTGAGGATATATTACTTTAAAATACGCTTAGCGTACTTTATTACGAAAGTTGGGTCATTTGTAAGGTATTAAAAGTCAATATTAACACTGACGCGTCCAACCCATTCATCATTCATTAAAAGAGTTTTAACACTGTTTGAATTTTTGTAATATTTTAACGGGTTACGCTTTTGTTTTTTTTATTACACATAAGCCATCAATTTTCATAGCACCTTATTACAGATTATAATGAAAATTATCAAGATATAAAATGCAGTAGGTTAGGAATTAATAATAACGAAACCTTTAGTTTAAATAACAGTTTATTTTATTGTAACTCAATTCTTATTATCTACATAAGTGTTATCAATCCTCAATTATATCATTACTAGCTTTCCACCCGCGGCTTCGCCCGTCTTGTTTAAAACTTAAATTATATACTAAACCTTCATCGAGAACCACTCTATCAATTAAAAAAAAACTTCAAAATCTGTTGCGTAATTTTCAAGATCTAAGCATACAGACACACAGACTATGGAAAGCGACTTTGTTTTATACTTTGTAACCAATTTATAGTGTTTTATTTAAAAATATTGTCACAATGTTATCAAAACATTTATGTACATTTGCTCTATATTACACATTTTTACAGGTACATATTCTCTCTAGCCCTTGCCGATCTGCTGGTGATCCTCATCTGTGTGCCCTTCGTATCCACGATATACACCCTGGAGTCGTGGCCATGGGGTGAAGTGATTTGTCGACTATCAGAAACCGGGAAGGATATCAGTATTGGAGTATCCGTTTTCACGTTAACGGCATTGTCGGCGGAGCGATATTGCGCTATTGTGAATCCGTTTCGGAAGCTGCAAGTAAGTAATTTAATATGAAATTGTATACTTATGGTACTTATATAGTGATGTAGGTTATGTCTAGTAATATTGCTTAGAAGTGCTTAAGAATAATGACCAAATAATAATTTATGTGAATTTTCTTTATTATCTCTTATTCTAGTCTTTGTTCACTTACGTATATTATTTCACTACCTATTAGTGTACCTTTTAATTGGCGTATCTTAGTATCTATTCATTTCTAAAATTGTATCACTAGCTGTAAGGTGCCTTATTATAAATAAATAAATAAAATAAAATTATTTTATGAAACTAAAAATAAAAACTGTAGCAGCAAATAATGTAATACAACATTCTAATCTATTACGACTATTCTTTCTGTTTGGCTAATTAACCATTAAACAAAAAATACATATTCCAAATGCACGTATAATAATTAAACGGTTCTTTATATCTTACTGTGTGAATGTACCAAAAAAACTTCGTGCAAACATTTTATCACTATCCCAACGACCATTTATGAGGTAAAATAACTATTCCAGAACGATTTTCTGGATTTATGTTTCAGCACTTTTATTTTTAGATTCTAGAAAAATTTTCAAGCCGATTAGGTTGTCTAGTTCCATCTTTACAAGTACCTACTATTAGGTGAATTGAAGTGACATACTAGTTTTAAAGTAGAAAGTTAGATCTCGAATCACTTCGGTAAAGTTGTAAGATGTTTGACGCTCACATCTTTACTTTGAGAATAAAATTCTGAGTCTTTATTTCGCTTTGAAATATTGAATGCAAAGAAATTGGGATGAAAAACGTAGTAGGTATTTGGTGCTATATGGGAATGACGGAATGTTCATTGATTTTCGAGAAGTTTTAGAGTGTTTGGCGTGGATTTGACAATTGTTTGATTACTACCATTCATAAGTTATTATTTTATTTATTTGTCTATTTTAAACACGAAAAAAGATAAAAATGAACAACGGCTATCAAACGTGATGTTTAAATAATTCACAAATTCAAAATAAACACACGCAGTGCGCAATTGTTTCGATAATTAATGATAAATAACGAAAATTTGCTTAGGATTTCAAATAATGACATTTGAAGATGATTTCTACAGGTTTTTTTATTCGTTTGTGAATCTAAAACAAAGCGTGGGTAGGTCACAACTCTAATGCTTAATAAGAAACCCTAGAAGCTTTGATAGAATCTTTTAAAGGCGTATAATAGTTCAATAATGAGAACAGCTTGCATGTTGCGATATCATTAGAACAGTAATAGACCTCATTTTCCCAAATTCTATTACGGGAATAATTTGTCTATGTCAGTGAAATTGTGTTGGGAGCATCTATTTATTGTAATTGTTGGAATAGTCGTTTTTATGTTGCCTACTTTTGGGAGCAAAAAACCACTAAACGAATGATTATGATGTGTTGAATATACCACACTGTTGGTGTAAGATTGTATTAGAATTTAATTTGATCGAAGAATCGTAGAATCTTGAATCTATATTAATATTAAAAAGCTGAAGAGTTTGTTTGTTTGTTTGAACGCGCTAATCTCAGAAACTACTGGTCTGAAGTGACTGGATTTGAAAAATTCTTTCGGTATTAGATAGCCCATTTATCGAGGAAGGCTATATATTATCATCATGCTTGCCAACAGGAGCAGAGCAATGCGGGTAAAACCGCGGGACACAGCTAGTGTAGAAATAAAAAATCTCCTGCTTCACTCCAATTGATTTATTAAGTAAAAAAGTTAGAGGGATGTTATCCAATATTAATTAATAATAAATCGGATAACAATGCGAACAAAAATATTTTTAAAGCAGTACTAGTTCCTTCCTTGTTATATTTCCGAAGCTTTCATAAAGAATGGAACAATTATTTTCATTCCTTTCAATTGAAAAATCTTTCTTATAAATGACTTTAAATTCAATAACTTTGTGTAAATAAAATTATCAACATTCTTTGTAATATATGATAAATTTTAAAGAAGTTGCTAGACAAGTAAAGAAGTACCAACCTCCAGGGGATACATCTTTGTATGTAATCCATCGTCCGGTGCGGTGAGGCGACATGAGACGTGTTCCGCTCATGCCGCCAACGGGAGGGAAGAGCAGGCAAACCACCTTTCCTGTTCTTGGCTTGCGCCTGGCCTGGAGATGGGCTGCCGCCGAGGGGGTCGCGGAAGAATTCTAACAAATACCCGCGGCCCCATCATTAAAGCGGCTCGACGGAACACAGTGGGGTTTTAGTCGGTAAGAATCCGACATAACCCACGGCTCCTTCCCCGGGGGCCGTGGGTATCTTTGGAAGATTTCCCCACTATAAAAAAAAAAAAAGGGATACATCTTTGTCCTGTTGTATGAAATGCTATTTGTGTAACATTTTATTCGTTTCTTGTTGAAACAAGGTTTAGTATTCGGTACTATAGGGAACTTATCTGAGTATAATAAAACCGTTGGATAAAGTTTATCTTTGGATATTTATTATCGAAATATGTACCTACAGAAATTACTGATGGATGTCTGAACCAATATATTTAAATTTTATATACTTAGGTACTTATTATTATACCTAATTCAATATAAATTAAACAAAAACCCCGTCTTTTTGTTTTTAAGTACCCTTATCCCTATTCCCTACTTATATTATAAATGAGATAGTAAGTCTGTCTGTCTGTCTGTCTGTTACGTTTTCCTCTAACCTCTCAACAGATTTTGATGAAATTTGGCACAGATAATAATCTTTAGACCCTGAGAAAGAACATAGGCTATCTTTTATCAAAACACCACGCGGGCGAAGCCGCGGGCGGAAGCTAGTATGAGTATAAATAGATATCTCAAACTATTATGATAGCTTTAAATTGTATTATAAAGAATAACATGAAATGGTTTATAATATTATAGTAGATAACTTTGTATACTCAATAGAATAAATATTATCACTTACTTGCGCCTTAATAATGTTAAATTATGGTCAGTCACTGTTCTTTATTACGTGTCCTAGTTTATATTAGCTTTCACAAAAAAATCTTGTTATTATGTACATAGTATTCACAAATTACGTTGCTTAGTTTAGGATCCCACAAGCAAATTACAAATTGTCTAGGATTTATTATTTATTAGTTTAGTTTCAGGAGTTATGGAATACTAAATAGTGTAGAATCTAATTGCTTAAATATGTTAGTGTTCGGCTACTGACGTAATTTCAATTTTCATTAATATGCATAATGTTTTGTATTACATTAGTACCCACTATATCAATTAATTTACTCAGTATAGTAATGTAGTAAATATATTTCGAAACATATGCTCGAATGATATAAAATTAATTTCGGCTATTTGTACAAGAGCTTGGCTGCGAAAAAGTCATCATATTGGTAGGTACTTTGTCATATTTATTATGAAAGCCTTTTGTCAGCACGTTGCATATCTACGATAGTAAAAAAGCCTTAATAGAATCTTACAACAAATTTAATAATACATACTTTTTATTCATCAGAACACAGTCCATTCTTTGAAACGAAAATAAATGAGTCGTTTTGAAATTAAATACTTTTATCTCACTGAAAACTCGTTTGATCCATCGTAATAAACAATCATGTTCATGAATAAATCTTGAATTAAGGTAGCTGGGTGTTATCAAATATTCAATATTTTTTTTCTTTTAATTTATTATTTTCTAAGTAGCTTTTCGCCTGCGACTTTATCTTTTATTCTTCAGCTTTCATTCAGTTGCTTAGACGTGGCTTAGAAGAGTTTTGGCATGAAGAAGGGACAGACAAGTAGACATAATTTTGCGTTTATAATATTATGATAGAGTCTAGAGCAGTGATTCCCAAAGTGGTCCAGGTGGACCCCCAGGGGTCCACGGGAGACTTGCTGGGGGTCTACGTAGGCGTGAACAAAAAATGGGGGTCCACGAAAATTTATCTGCTTTTGATAGTAAAGAGCAAAAATGTAAGCATAGTTTTTATAAGGGCCTACCTGCATTGTTTTAAGTATCCGCAAGGAAATTTCTAATAGCTTTTCCCTCGTCATACCTTGTCGAAAGAAGTTTTAGTGCCGTTACAAACCTCTTAACAAAAAAAGGAGCAAATTAAACATCACAGAGCGGGGGGATTTGCGGTTATTGCTCACAAAAATAAAGCCAAACATTGATCGTTTGCTGACACTCCATCAGATACATCCTTCCCATTAATTAAAATTATGACCTGAACCTATATTACCTTAATAATTTTTTCTTGTAATTCTATTCTTTTAATAAATAAAGTGTTATAAAATGTACCATTTTTCGTTTTTATTTTACCTATCGGAATATAGAGACAGAACTCAGAAGTGACACAATTTTTATTTTTTGGCGACTTTAAGAATGTGGTAGAAATGTAGCAGCAGGGGGTCCACCGAAACCAGTAAAATTTTGAAAGTGGTCCACGAGAAAAATAAGTTTGGGGACTACTGGTCTAGAGATTGTCTGTACCTATAGATTTATTGCTTGTACAATGTATATTTGGTAATTTGTTATGACTTAACTCAATATTATTAAACAATTTTTAAAAGCTGTCTATTGCTCTACATAAAATATTTGTTTTATTTGTGATCAAACTGGACTAAAAAAGTGACTACTAATGCATACATTTGTTACAGTTAAGAAAACTACCATTAGTCTGCGCAACATTTATCTGGGGTGCTGCGCTGATATTCGCGACCCCTGCTGCCATGTTCTCCAACACAATAACAGCACAAATACATAACAATGTGACCATTTTGTACTGTTCCCCGTATCCATTGGAATGGAAGAATTATCCCAAGTAAGTGATATGCCCCAGATATGTGACTGTTACTGTTTATTATAATAGTATTCGCGTAGTTTATATTTACATGAGTTGTATAGTTTGTAATGTTGTTTGTGTAGAGATTATTTATTAATTTAGTAAAAATAACTATGATATTTAAATCCTTAATGTAATGACAGCTGATCTCTTGAATTATTGTAGTGGTCTCAAGTAGACCAATAATTATCTACTCTTTAGCCTTTATAGGTATTGAATTGTATCTATGCTTCTTATTCTCTTTATTAATGGTATACAGAATTTATTTATTCATGAAAATTTACTGTTAGCCGACTTCAAGTTCAGTCTAGTTTTCCAGCGTGGAAACTCCATGAATGTAATTAATAATTATGATAAAATCTATCCATAAACAATATTCAGATAGCGCAGTAAATGTTATAATCTAACAATACTGTTGACATATCTGTTCGTTATGCTCATAGTATCTTGCTTCGTTTTACTTCGTTTTATGTTACTATATTATGTTGTACATGCAAAATGGTTACTTATATCAAGAAAGTGAAGGTACCTACCTACTGAAAAAAATAAAACTGATAAATAAATTCAATTCATACACCTTTGTCAAAAACATATGTAAAACAAAATAGAGATAACTGAAGAGTTACGCCATTAAAAATAACATATTCACAAAATTACGAGCGCTTCTTAAAATTTAACGCCTACTCTAAGTATCGCGCACATACTCCAATAAACAACTATACTATCGAGCAGACGCTAATACTTAAAGATGATAAAAAAAATGATTTTATTTATATGAACCAATCACAATTTATTTTGTGATTGCTAGATATGCAACTGTCCTAAAAATTTATACTTTTAAATCTTTGTAAATATAATATGAAACTTATTAAAATCAGAGCTGTGTTATAGACATAGCAGTTCCCATTTTCGCCAGAGAGAGAACTGTCGCGTTTTGGTGTATTCTCCATGCTTATTTAATTCACCTTAAATATTATGCCTTTGGCAAAATATATCTTAACAAAAATTCTTGTTTTTTTCTCTACTACTACACATCTTTCCAGATGGATGACACTCGCAAAAGCGATAATATACTACGCGCTACCGCTGCTCGTGATATCGTTCTTCTATTCGCTTATGGCCCGCCGGTTGCTCGCGAGCACGCGGGAAATGCCCGGCGCGTTACACGCGGGACAGGGCGAAGCGCAGGCGAAAGCGAGGAAGTCTGTCGCGTGTATGGTGCTTATATTTGTTATTGGTGAGTTAATTGTATAATAGCTTAATAACTGTAAGTTATATTTGTTAATCACTGTAAGTTCTATTCGTTAAAGGCTCGTAGGTTACTCGCGAGCACGCGGGAGATGATAATTTTATGTTTATATTTTTTTCATAACATGTGCTTGTGAGAATGTACGTAGCATTAACAGTTTGGTAGATTTCATTTATTAATTCTCTTATTCAGTGCTCAGCACATTTAATGGATAATAATCTTCATAAATTACAAATTTCAATCCTCATATATATGAATAACAACTGTCACAGAAGCAATATTCCCTGTTCGTTGATGATAAGAACATGTTATAAAGTACCTACTTTGAAATTTTAAGCCCAAATGTTCACTGAAGCTCACTCGTCTAAATTAATTGTGAGTTAAATAATGTGTGATTTGACAACTATTATAATAAGTAATGTTTATTTTGAAGATACAAATTAAACAATTGAAAAAAATCGAACTCGCGTCTTCTGCATGAATGTTATAAAACTAAACTATCAAATATTTTGTACATAATATTTAAAATGTTCCTATTTCTTATAACACCAAATATCAAAACATGAAACTTTAAATTAATTATCTTACGAAATTAAGTTCGGAATAAATCATCTCTCGCGACTAAATGTAGCTTAATAATCAATCAAGTTCAGGCTTTGTGTCATATTAAACGAACCTAATAAATTGAAGAAACATAACATTTACACAATTTTGTAATATCTGTTATTTATATTTTTATACTTTTTACTTAATTAGGTTGATCTAGAAAAAGGATATCCAGTTATTAGAACTTTAACAATAAAAAAAATAAAACGATGAAACATAAGTTCTAAGAAGTGTTTGTAAGGTTTGTCAAGATTAAGTTTCCGACCACGCTCATTCTCACAAATTAATTCAATACAAAATAGTTTAAAACTTCTAAAAGGTTTCCAATATCCCTTCAAACATAATATGATTATCGCAAAAACTATTTGGTGCGATGTAAATTAATATTTCCTTTTACTCCCATAATTATTTTATCTTCCCGCGGCTTTATTACTAGGAAAACCAATTATGATCATACAATAGGTAGTGTTTAATCCATTGTAGGTATTAGGTATTCCTGTAGACAAAGGGAACCTAGCTCTAACCACTATTCTCCATAATTATATAATAGATTGGTAGTTTTAACAATAGGCCTTTTAGATTTTTGGGATTATATTATGGAAGTTCGATTAAACTTTTTGTATATAAAAATTTAAAGATATATGGTAGATAATCGAGTAGGTGTTGTCGTGATTTTGTAGATTTTTTCTTTTCCTACTTTGAATTTAATATTTCGGAAAACTCAACTTTAGTTTTGCCTAAAGACGTGATACATCTATTCAAACCTAATATTTTTAATTTGTTTATACATTTTCTATATATTTATTAGTGTTATACTATTATTATTATATTACAGATATGTAATAAATTTTAGAAAAAGTAGAGTAAGTAAAGGAGGGTTACTCTACCAAAAAAACTGAATAATATGTTATCGGATGACGTATCTGATCGAAATTAAAATTATCCTTGAGATACTACTAATATAATACTACATGATAAGCTTTGCCCGCGACTTCGCGTAGGAGTCGATAAAACGCGGAAATTCCCGCGTAATTTTCAACATTTGTCATTTATGCTCCACTTCTATTGAACGTAGCGTAAAGTTATATATAGCTAAAGCCTTCCTCGATAAATGGGCTATTCAATACTTCAATAATTTTATATTTCATACCGGCAGTTGTAAACTGGTTCGGCCAAAGAAATAAAAATCTTTTCAGTTTTGAACAATATATTTTTTATATTTCTTCAAATTACATTCATCATTTGAAGCATCGTGCATTGAGATTGAGATTATCGAAATTACACTATCCATGTCTTGGAATCGAAGTAGCCAAAAATAATCACTATTGCTTTTGCATTCTTCCAATCGAAACAAATCTTTATAAGCAGTTCTATTTATTAAAAAAAATAAAGGAATGTTTCTTGGCTGCGAAATTTGCTATCTCCAGTATCTAAAGTACTTTTTTTCCCGTACATTTCCAACATACGTACATGTATACATGACGTATGTATGTATGTAGGTTTGTGCTGTTTGTGCACATTGCACTAATGTCCCCAAGCCTTTGCCCTGCCCTTTAAGGAAACATTAATCAATATCTCATCGCCGCTAAGTAAATATAATCACTCAATGTTGTTTAAACATAAGTAACACTGCACTCACTGTAAATTGAAAGAAATTAGCAGCTTGACTTTATATGGATAAAACATAATATTGAACTTTTTTATTTACAGTTACCTTTTAGCAGACCTTGTAATTTTCCTGGATTCTCATTTCTCTTAGCTTTATTATGATAAATGTGAAAAATTTTGGAGGTGAATGGATAAATGTTTGGTGCTCTTACGTTGTATTTAAAATAGTAGATAAGGTCTGGATGAAATTTGGCTCAGAAATAGATAATTATATTGAATATAGGCTTTTAATCAGGATAGTACAGATGGAAAGTAGCGATTTTAATTTCTACTCTCAGTTATGTGATAACTCCAGTTCAATGCGACATTTTCTTTAAGGTTTCCATAAAGTGTTTTATTTTTTTTTTCTGCGAGATTTAGATACAGATATAATGTCCTATAAGCTATTAATAAAATAGTATTATAGATCAACTGAAAATTTCCTCAAAATTGTGCTAATAATTTACGATTCAACCATTTTTCATTAATACTACAATATTAACTTTAAGGATAAATAGAAATTTGAGTAGAAAATAAAATAAAATGTTATCATTCAAAAGAAAATTAAATCTGAAAGCTCTGGAAACGCCCACGATTCATTTTTTTCAATGCTGTGTTTTGACATAAGCTGAACAAATTGAATTTTTTAATTAAACTTGATTTTATTTAATTATGGGCCGATTTTTCAATGCTTGGATAAAACTTATCCGTCCAATAGAGTATTCACGATAATATTAAAATGTCACGTAAACTGTCAAATACGGGCAATTAGAATACGTTTTTAAAATGGTAGTTTTGTACATTATTCGACGAATATGTTTTAACCAAGGATTGAAAAATCAGCCCTATGTGTTTTGAATAGATTAAATTGAGTCATTTACAATTTTTATAAATTAAATTAAATAGTATTAGAATAATAAAAGAGATAATTATAATATTACTACTATCCATTATGTGTTCTATTGATACCTTATTTAAGTGATTTACAAACACAATTATTATTTGAAAGACGTACATACTTTTGTAACACTTAAAAAATTCTCGAATGTTCCAGTATTATAAAAAAAAAGACGGGTTGCACTCCGGGAGTGCCGGCAGAAGTGAAAACTTGTTTATTAACGTTGAGCATGTTTGATATTTTGGAATGGTATCCGTCTTACGCTTTTTCGATCAGGTCACGTGTCCTGACGCGAGTTTAAGATTTTATACCCATTACAGAAAAAGTGCTCAACGCCGCTAAAGAAGTTTTCACTTCAAAAATTCTCATTTGTTCCAGTATTCTTCATATGCTTCCTACCATACCATGCTCTGGAAATGTGGTTCTATCTCTCACCGACCGCTCAAACTGACTACAACGATTGGATCCACGCTCTCAGAATAATGGGATTCTGTTTAAGGTAACTTTCGAAAAACTGAGAAACTTTATATTAGTATGATGAAGGACATTTCCTAAGTAATTTACATTTTAACTCGACTCAAAAGTTTGATGCTCTTTTGGAAAAGTTGGGACGCTCATTATGAGAGCTTATTATTTTGTAGGGCCCCTTGATTTAATGTGGAGAATGTTTATAACAGCCTTTAAAAATGTGTATTTGTATGTATATTTAAATCTTAATAGCTGAAAAATCTGAGAAAATCTGTCGATACTTTTTCTACTGCGTATAACACTAAAATAAATTACCTATCATTACAGAGAGTACTTTAAATATATACTAATATTAAAAAGCTGAAGAGTTTGTTTGTTTGTTTGAACGCTCTAATCTCAGGAACTACTGGTCCGATTTGAAAAATTATTTCGGTTGAATTTGATATTTTTGGTTTTATGGCATTCAAATCTTTATAAATTCTTATTTATTCTTATTTATTTATTCTTTCGGTGTTAGATAGCCCATTCATCGAGGAAGGCTATAGACTATATAATATCATCACGCTAAGACCGACAGGAGCGGAGCCACGCGGGTGAAACCGCGGAGCGCAGCTAGTTATACATAATATTGTATCGAATTTTTTTGATTTTCTGTGCTATGTTCATTTTTTTGTGTACAAATTATAATCTAAAATTCTAAACTCAAACATACAGAGTTATAATGAAAGAATTTAATCACATTTATGAGTGTATCCGTATGCGGAAATAATAAAGCCCAAACAAAACAAATTTAACAGAAAGTTTTCCCCCATAAAATTAAAGGAGATCTCAGAGGTCTCACCACGGAAAGTTGAAATAATTTTCACGGTTAAACTCCTCCTGTTATCCTTAACACTTTGTTCCTTAATATTTGACGGAGAATAAAATTATAATTACAACTAGCTAACCACCCGCGGCTTCGCCCGTGTTTTCAAAGAAAGACCCGCATAGTTCCCGTTCCCGTGGGATCCCACGGGAATCCCATTTCATATCCTATATGTTAATCTACATGTGTACTAAATTTCATTGTAATCGGTCCAGTAGTAATTGCGTGAAAGTGTAACAAACATACATACATACATCCATCCTCACAAACTTTAACATTTATAATATTAGTAGGATAGGATTTATTTTGAAGCTTTACCCCAAATAAGCCCATGAACATATTAACGATAAACGCAGTCCTATTTAAACGTACATAACGTTATTCCTAATGATTACGCAAATGACAATGACGCACTTGTATTTCAAGTAGTTCAGCTGAATTTAGTCCATGCTAATTACTTTAATATTATAAGTGCGAAAATCTGTCTAATATGCTCTCAAAACAAAATATGAACATATTTAAAAATACCGGTTATCAATATTATTAGTTTGTGATTCTTTTTAATGTAGGTAAACTGAACAAATTTTTATTTCATTTTATTCTTTTGTTTTATCGTATGTTAACTTTGATTTTTAACCGACTCCAAAAAAAGAGGAATCTCAATTCGGTCGGTATATTTTTTTATCTTTGGTAATAATTCATGTCTTTGAAATATTTTTAATTGGCTTAAAGTTTAGCAAAGCTAGTACGGAAAAAATATTGCATTGCTATGGCTCAGTCCATTTACTTGTGTGTAAGTGTGGTTAGATTGAACCAATATGCGGAATCCGATCGGGGTTTGGTTAAATGGGAGATAAAAGTAAATTGAATGGCGCCTGTTTGAACAACCTGCTGCTATTACTTAACGGGAATGTTCAATAAAACCCTTTAGTTTTAGTTCAATATCTATTGCAAAAATGGTTATCAATTTTAGAGTGAAAAATTAAAGTAATTTTAAATAGTTTTGAGGTAGACAGGATTACAGGATACACTTGTATTATTCTTTAATATTTGCTTATGTAAGTATATTGTATGATGTTTTAAAAAATGTGTAAGTATTTTTATAAGTTAAAAGAAAGAAAAATATTTTCATACGATACCTTTGATTTTAATTTCACGTTTTATATTCTTTTACATGAATAATTCTCGATTGATTTGATAAAATAACAGTAAAGGTATTTTTAAATAATATCGTGGCAACAGTTAGATAAAATACACTTCTTTTCATTACCCGGTGACATGAAAAGAATAATATAAATCACAGTTCACGTAAATCACGTATAGAATCTAACGAGGCAGAAAAATTTAATCTTATTGTATAGAATTTACAATCTTCCAACGACGAAATCAATTTTCTGTTATTCTTACTGGAGTTAAATTAAATTTAGATTCCAACACTTTTTCATTTTTCTCACTAAGAAGCCTCGTTCTAGGTAAGATGGGTTAAGTAGGATATTGACTATCAAAGATCAGACCTTCAAAGAAATTGCATTGAAAATTTGCGAAGATTCAACGAAGATATTTGTGAATTTTTTTATGAAAGGAATGTAATACTAAATTAATAGCGGGACAATATACGTTATTATTTTAAAGAGGCTTATCAATTATTCTTATAGGTCATGTGATTCTAAAAAATATTTAGGACATTACCACAACTGCGGTTAAACCCTTATGTATTGTCAAATTTTGTTATCTAGTTTTCGTGAAGAAACTGCTTTCACTACTTAATTGTAATATTCATTATAAAAATATATATAATGTTACAGATAAAGTTATGTACGCCGTTATTGTCATACATCTTAGATACTATGTTCAATGATTATTCTTGTAATGTATGTTTCGTATTATGTATGATGTGGTGTTACTCAAATAAATAAATAAATAAACCCTATTACGAATATAGATAAAATTAGAACTAATAACGCATGTTATAAAAACGACAAGATAAGTTCGAACGCTTATAATTGACCTAAATATTTATCAATTTGCTCATTAACCTCCTGAGACCCAGGATTTTTTTTTCTTTCTTTTTTAATAAAAATTAGCTGTATCCGTTCTAATGCAATTATAGATATTAAAAAAAATGGTAAAAAAAATTTTTCGTGGAAAACTTGGATTTTCTTTATGTCATGTATATATTACAGGGGGTCCCAGTTCCAAGTGTAATAAGTTTATGAAAATGAAGAAAAACTACATGTTTTTTTAGTTATTATATATTTTTAAACTTGAATCTAAATATTTATTATTCTATCCATTGTTCTGTGTCTATTTTGACGTGACAACGTCTTAAATTAGGTTGTGGCTGGGAGTCACTTATGAAAAAGTGTAACGCTCGGTAACGTTACGATGAGTCACCGAACGAGAGAGAGGCCCGCCGAATGCCTTGCGTCTCTCTCCCACTCAACTATGATCGGTCTGCCGCGCGCGCAGCACATAAATATTCTACCGAGAAAAAGACGTTGTCACGTAAAATCTTCGCCCGTAAAACCGACTTTACAGGCAACCATTTTTTTTTTTTGTACCTTGGTTCAAAGATAGGTATTTTTAAGGGTGAGAAACGACCAGTTCAAGTATTTTGCACCGGCGCGGCGGTGTATTTATATTGTCACGTCCAACCCTAGGTCTTATTTCTAATCCATCCTCTCGGTCAGCCTCCTCTTATGCTTGGTCCACGTCATGTGCGTCCCCGAGATGGTCTGCCAACAACTGAAGATGACATACATAGTGACGATACTGTTCTGAAATGACTCATACTCATTGGACGAATGGAAGAAGAATCATTTTCTGGTATTTGGGCGGCTTCATCGGTATCATTTGGGGGATTATCTTCATCTCAAACATTTATTTATTCAATTAGACTTCTTCTAAAACCAATTTTGAATCGTCACAACAGTATTAACATTTACCACCGATTCGGAAAGCAGTACCTATGGAGAAGAACCGGCAAGAAACTCCATAGGTCCATCATATAGGTCAATATTTGACTCATCCAGGTGTTGGTACATCTCAGTATCTTATAATCCTTGAAAATTATAATAAAATCTGTAACATAAACTAAAGAATGTCATATAGGTAATACATGGGGCCCTAGTAACCAATACCAATTTGGCAAGAATTGAGACCAAATGTCTTACAAGTATGACATAAAAGAAAACATTCATATTTTTCACAAGTTTTAGATTTATCTTACAAAATAACTATTGCGGTTGCAGAAATAATATCTATTATCATTAGATATACAAAGATATACTGCAATATACGAATGGTTCCACTAGAAATGTAAGATTACTGACCACGTGTTTGCCGTCGCACAGCCACCGTCAACTTCGAAATGAGAATATTTCAATTCACTGTCACTTATAAAACAAAAAACCGTTTAGTATAGTGGATGACATACCACTACATCGATTTGAGGTATTATTCCCGCATATACGCAAAAGATGGCGTTGAAATATTTTTTTATTGTTTATGTAATATATATATGACCGCAGGCCCCAGGAGGTTAACGATACAATTTTGGGATAAAAATAAAAATAATATTTTTTACATTGTCTGCATAAAATATTTAAATGTAATGCAGGTTTCAGTTATCTACATATACCCAGAGGGTACGTGTAAAAGCCTACAATTTCCACAGCTGCTGACGCCCTTGAAAATTGTATTCTTTACCATATATTATTATAATACACATTTGAAAAACCGCTCTGTAAGCATTCTCCATATTGCTGGTATTTACTTTACTTACATAAACATTAATTTCCATGCATAGGTATAGTGTACACTGATATAATAATATGTTAGTTATATAAAAATCTGACTCTGATCTGAATCTGATCAAAAACAGACTTGGGAGAGAATGACAGATGTCAACAGCTGAGTGAATATCAGCTCCTTAGTTTTAAATTTTAAAATCATATTAAATTCAATAATTACTTGTAAAAACAGTATAAATTAGTGATAGTTAACTATCTTATCAACGTACAAGTGTTATTTAATGTGAAATACGTATAATTACGTGACTGAAGCTGCGTTTTGTATAACGTGGATGTCAACGGCAACGGAAATTCAAATTCGAATTTCTTCTTGGATAAAACCAGGGGAGTACTAGTTTTAATATATCTTATTTATAAATACACACAACATTCACATTCATTTAAACTAATAACACTGCTCATATTTTATGAGTAACGTCACAATAAATACATGAGCGCATAGTTATCGTCTCACTTTGCTTGACAAGTTGGAAGCAATTTAGAGGACAAAAACTAATAGCTCCAGACAAAATATACTTCAGTTCTAATACAAAACCTATATATCTTATCCATTCACTATCTACTCTTTTCTTATAATTAAACCATATTAAGCCTATCTAACACAAGCAAAATTGTTTTAATTGTACCATATTATTATATACACTTTTTAACATCTATTTCACCTGTTTCAGCAACTAAAATTACAACATGCTGACCCGCAAGGCAGTGGCCAAAGATATGGAAAACAAACTAAAGGCCACACTACAGGATTTAAAGGCTTCTCAATCCCTGTGTGAACAACTCTTGCTGGAGAGAGAGGAACATGAGGTGGAAATCCAGCAAATAATAAAAAAGAATACTAGTCTGAAGGCCGAGCTAGCTGAACTCCACACTCAATATATGGACAGCCAAAACAAGTGCACAGCCCTCCAAGACATTGTTGACAGCTTCCAACAGTGTTCCAATGACCACGAGAAGGCTCTCAGTCGTATCGTTGAACTGGAATGCAGTTTAATGGAGGTTCAGGAGGATAACTCCAAGCGGCTATGCACTTCATCGAACAGTCTTTTTGGTGAACTGCTTGAATGTGGACAGTTAAGTGGCTTTGAAAACAATAGAAAAATCAAGTTAAATTCACACAACAAATTAAAAAAATATCTTAAATTAAGTAGGTTTATTAAACGCACTAAATCAGTTATTAGAAATAGATTTTCATTAAAAAATGTAGCACAATTGCAAAATAAAAATAAAAGCCTTTTGAAAGAGTTAGATAGATATCATAGGGACTTAGATCATTATAAAATGATATATGAAGTAGAAACTACTGAACTCCAGGAGAAAATAGACTCATTAAATGATACATTACATGACCTCAAACAAGAATATTCTGCTGCCCAGTTACAAATTAATGAACACATAAAAGAGGCAGATTACTTAATAAAGTTAGGCAATGAAAATATGGATCGCTTCGAGTCCATGACCAATAACTATGTATGTAAGTGTTCTATAAGTGACAATGAGCAACCGTCGCCCCATAAGCCCATTGACTGCACTGACATACATAGTATTCAACCAATGGCAACAATTTCATCTTGTAAAACAAAACATCTTTCCATGCAGGAAATTATTGTGTTGTCAGATAATATAGGTCAGGGATTTGGCGCTTTGCTTAACAACTTAGGGCATAAAGTAACCAATTTTTGCACTCCTAATAGTTCATTTACATATATCATGAATTCATTAGATAATTATAGTTTAAAATTTAAATGAAAATAGTATTGTTATTATATTATACGGAGATAGTTTTAATTTAAAAAAACATGACATTGATATAGGATTTCAAAAAATGTTAAAAATTAGTAGTGAGACAAAATGCAAATTTATGTTGTGTACTTTACCATATTTGCCTGGTTTGACACAAAATCAAAATAGATTGCCAAGTGCTTGTATGTCAGAGATAAAATACGCAACTCTGATAACAAAGTTAAAACGGTTTGGGCAATTATTAATGGTGAAATGGGTAAAAACCAATCAAATAGTACCATAAAACTTGTGAATGCTGGTAGGGTCATTGACAAAAGTGCTGATGTTGCGCTTGCTTTTGAAGATTTTTTTAGTAGTGTCCCTGCTAGTATTACCGAAAAATTAAATTCGTCATCAGCGCTTGCTGAGTCCTAGCTGAGGGACCATGTTGCTGAGTGTAATGTATTATTTGAATTGCGACA
>CAJQZM010014738.1:499-10707 GCA_907164665.1 Colias nastes
GCAAGCCAGAGGTGGGGGTCCTGTCCTCGTCAGGCTTCACTCCGACCGGCCGGTGAAGGCAAGCCGGAGATGAAGACAGGGGCCTCCCCCGGGAGCACTCGGTTCCCGCGGGGTCGCTACTCCCCGACACCCCGCCACAAGGTGTCCTGCGGGTTGACTGATTGCACGGGTGGAATATCTATTGTCACGTAGACAATAGATATTCCGACCGTGGGCGATGGGGTCGTCACATCCCTACGCCCTTATTATTATTATTATTATTAAATCATGCTTAATATGAATATTGTAACTAGTAACCTATCATGTAACATTGGATTCATAAATATTTTTGATTATAATTTTGTGTTTTATTCTACCCGAATAGTCGCAAAATAAAACCCGCATAGTTTCCATTCCTAAAAGATTTCCAGGATAAATCTATCTACTATATCCTTTCTCAAGCTGTACCAAATTTTATCTAAATCGGTTCAGTGGTTCAATGTTGAAAAAGAGACAGACAAAGTTACTTTTGCATCACTACATAGGTAGTATAAAACAGTCACGTTCTCTGTCTACGCAACGGATTTTGATGCGGTTTTTCGATTCAAGAGGAAAGTTTTAGTATATAATTTATTAGGTTTTAGACAGAGCGGACGAAGCCGCGGGCGAAATTGATAGTGGTTCTTGTGAAAAGTTTAAGTTTATAATTAGTTAAGTTTTGAGCTTTCTACAGAGCAGGCGTAGCCGCGGAAGGAAACCTAGTATTTAAATAAAATGTTACTTTAATTTAAATAAAATGTTACCGTAAAAGTCCCAAATTAGCAGGAAGTCGAACAAAATATGTACAATTTATATTAATTATATATTTTGTTGTTTTCTGCACAAACGATAATACATTTTTTATCTAAGAGGAAAACCACAAATTAAATGAGACGGTTTTAAATGTGTTGTTTTTATTAAAAACATTTAAACTTAAAATGTACTCGCAATTTTGCCTTTTTATAATGATGAAATCAAAGACTGAAAAAGATCGGCCAAGTGTGAGTCGGACTCGCGCACGTAGGGTCCGAACAAACCAATTTTATGATATGTTGTAACTTACAATTTTTGCTTTACACATATTTTTCTATAGGTACCTATTTATGCTATAAAACATTGCACGGGAAGTACCCTGTAAGTTTTGATTCCTTTGCAAATGTCGAAATTTTTGCAGCATAAACAGCTGCAACTTTTGATTACGGTGACTTAGAAGTTTAATATTTTCAGAGCTTCAAGGTACGGTAGACCTGAGCATTTGATACAAATTTCAGCTTGATACCTCTACGCGTTACCGATAAAAAGAGTTTTGACAGAAAGATAGAGCGAGGGACAACAAAGTAATCCTATAAGGGTGCTTTTCGATCAATAATGTGCGAGGATGTGTAACGAAAAATGTGTTTGCAAATAACCAATAGTATCACTTTAAACGCTAAACGCTTCAAACTTCAAACTAAATGATGCTTTTATTTATTTATTTCATTTATTTATTATGGTACGGGAGCTAGCAACGTTTAAAAAAAAGTCATTTTAGTATACTTAGTTGGGTTTTTGATATACTGTTTCTCTTGCTATTTCGGTTAGAGTCCGGGCTGTCTGGCTGGCGGTAGTGGTTGCGTTTATTAGTGCGCATCTTATCTGCACAGGAAAATATACTTAACTTTAGTCATTTTTTAACGCGTAATTTTTAATCTTTTGCCTTTAGATAGATCCATCAGACATATTTTTTTTATTGCAAAACGTTTTTTTCGTTGTTAAATAGGTGCCATATGCAATTTTTTTATTTCAAAATAATTAAAATGTCATCGAAATAAGTGAAATTACATCAACATCATTGCATCATTTGTACAAAAGGCGGCCTTATTGCTGAACAGTAATCTCTACCAGGCAACCTGGTAGGAAAGGAAATGTATGAAGGTCGTGGGATAGTGCAAAATAAATGATTATAATTCAATTACATATAATACATTGCAAATAATATAAATATAGACATACTAGCTTCCGCCAACGACTTTGTACGTGCATCCCCGTTTTTCCCCGTTCCCGCAAGAATTTCGGGAAATCCTTTCTTAGCGGATGCCTACGTCCTAACATCTACCTGCATGCCAAATTTCAGCCCGATACGTCCAGTGGTTTGGGCTGTGCGTTGATAGATCACTATATCAGTCACCTTTGAGTTTTATATAAATAGATAATAAATAAAATAAATAAAATAAAATAAAAAGCCTTTTATTTTCTACTTAAGCATTTTTACAAGTTTCAATTATTTAAAAACATTTTTTTTTTATCTATGATATACCTAGTTACATTTAGTTCATAAATTTATACATTTAAAAAGTAAGTTGTGTTGTATTATATTATGTAGTAAGTATAGCCGTTCATTTGTTATTTAAATACAATTTTTACTGTATGTTATATAATTATGTACATATTTATACACTTATATTTTCATCATACATTGTCTGTAGAAACCCCATATTGGGTAAAGGCCTCCTCCAAAGATGCCCAAGTTTCTCTGTCTTGTGCAATCATTTTCCAGTTTGGACCGGCAGTCCGTATGATCTCGTCTTCCCAACGAGTCACTGGTCTTCCTCTATTCCTTTTACCTATCGGGCCTTTCCAAAAAGTTACTTTCGTGGTCCATCTCTCGTCCTCAAGCCTCGCGACATGTCCAGCCCATTTCCACTTGAGTTTTTGTGCATAGTTTAAGGCGTTGGTGGCTTTGGTTATTGACCTTATTTTTGTATGTCGTACTTTGTCTATTTTCTTTATATTAAGCATGCTTCGCTCTAGTCCTCGTTGACATGTTGTGACTTTCTTTTTTAGGTTCGAGGTGAACTTCCAGGTCTGGCATCCGTACGTCAAACATGGTAGAAGGCTTGAGTTCATAACTTTCGTTTTTAAGAATGTAGGAAGGTTACTTTTAAAAATTTCTTTCATGCTCCAATATTTATTCCAAGTCTGTTGTACTCTTCTCTCAACTTCCGATTCGTTGTTTTTCCTATCAAAACTTATTCTCTTCCCTAGGTATATGTATTTATCGGTATAGTCCAGTGGCATTTCATTTATTGTTATTGGTCTTCTCCTGCTGTTTGTCATTATCATGGTCTTGGTAAGATTCATCTCCAATCCCACTTTAATACTAGCTAGATGCAATGATTCGATCATGCGCTGTAGCTGAGAGCCAGTTTTGGAAAACAAAACTATGTCGTCTGCAAATCTTAAGTGATTCAGATAGTCACCCTTTATGTATAATCCCGACCTGCTCCAGTCTAACTTGCTGATGATCTCTTCCAGGATGGCTATAAATATTTTTGGAGATAGCGGGTCGCCCTGTCTGACGCCTCTCTTTATAGGAAAGCTAGGTCCGAGAGTTTCTAGCTTTATTCTACCCTTGTTATTAGTATATATGCTTTGGATGACCTTTATATACACGTCTTCTACTCCTTGCTGTTTTAAGCTTTCCCATATACTTGTGTGTGTTACCATATCAAATGCCTTGCGGTAGTCAATAAAAGCTATGTATAGTGGCCTTTGTTGTTCTTGGTACTTTTCTATTATTAGTTCAATTGTGTGGATATGGTCAGCTGTAGAGAATCCTTTCCTGAAACCAGCTTGTACTGTCGGCTGTTTTAATTCCAGTGTAGTACTGATTCTTTTATTGATAATGGATGAAAAGAGTTTGTAGAGGCTAGGTAACAAGCTTATTGGTCTATAGTTACCAATATCCTTCGGGTCGCCTTTTTTGTAAAGAAGAACGATATTTGATTCTGACCATTGAGAGGGTGTTTCAGAAGTTTGTAAAATTAGGTTAAATAGCTTTGTTAATGGTACTGCTAGTATTTTGTGTGATATTTTCAGCAATTCATTTGTGATGTTATCGGAACCAGGGCTTTTTTCTAGTTTCAAACTTTTTATTGCTTCGATGACTTCCATTTCATAAATTGGCTTCACATTACTATCAGTTACATTGGTGGATCTTGATATTGTATTTTGTTTATTATCGCTGTATAGTTTCCTGTAGAAGTCTGTGGCTACATTTATAATGTCAGTTCGTTTGTACACAGTTCTATCTAGTTTCTCAAGTCCTTCTATCCAAGTCCTGCTTGTTTTGAGATCCTTAAATGCCTTCTTTGTACTTCCTGTGTGTTTTAAGTGCTTTTCTATTGTATTTTGTCTATATGTGGCGTAGTCCCTTTTTATGTATTTATTTGTTATTTTGTAGAGAGCCGAGAGTTCGTTTTTCATTGATCTAGTTTTATTTTTTGTTCTTTGTAAGTCTTTTCTTCTTTTTAGTAAAAAAGCTGTGCGATCTGTTAGTATTCTGTGTTGTTTATGAGATTCTCTTCTATCTTTTCTAACTTTTTTCAAGCTCTGGATGATAGCGTCTTTTATCTTGTCGTAATAGTTTTGTACTGAGGTATTCTGCCAATTTGTAGTTGGGTAGAGTAGCATTTTCTCTAGGTTTTCATTATATCTGGTTATTTCTTCTTTGTTCGTTAGTTGGGTTACAGACTTGTTTGTGAAATTGGCTCTGCTTTTCATTTGTTTAGAAATATTAACTGATGCTCTTATTAGCCTATGGTCTGACGGATAGTTAACGTTCATGACTTCAAAATTTTGAAAATATTTCCTTTGGTTGGATAGCATATAGTCGATCTCATTTTTGTGTTGCCCATTCGGAGATCGCCAAGTCCATCTCCGATTATGGTTTTTCTTGAAACACGTGTTGATGATGGTTAGGTTATGTTCACGAGCATAGTCCACGAGTCTCTGCCCTCTGTCGTTTCTTACGCCATAACCATGTTTCTGCACTGTGTGATATTCTCCTTCTTGGGGAGCACCGACTTTCGCGTTAAAGTCACCCATTAATATAAAAGTATTATATGTTGCTTGTATTGCCCTGTCAATGGTTTGGTAAAATTCCTCTATCTCTTCCTCGGTAGCGTTGTCAGTCGGTGCGTAAACTTGTATTATGGATAGCTTGAATCCTTGAAAATTTAAGTTTAACATTGCTACACGATCTGTTAATCCAATGAAACTCTCTATGTTGTTTTTATGTAGCTTTTTTATAATGAAGCCTACTCCGTATTTACCGGGTGTGCGTCCTATGTGGCAGAGTATAAGGTTATCGTATTCTTCTATTTTATTTCCAAGTCGCCTCACTTCTGAAATACCTATTATATCGTAATTTATTTCCTTTATTGCTTCTTCTAGTTCCAGTAAGCGATCGTATGTCGACAGGGTCCTGACGTTATAAGTTGCTATTTTAAGTTGTGTTAAACGTTTATTTATTTTTTTCTCTATCTGTATGTATTTATTTGGAGGGTTGTGGTCATTATCTCCCACGGGGACCGGCCGGGTTGGGAGAGTTTTATCTTTTTTTATTATAAGTTGGTTTTTGTTATTGTTATTGTTTTGTGTATAATTGAGTCGCTCGATGGTATTCGCGGTGGTATTTGGCGTTTCGATTAGTTGCTATTCTAGGCTGCTTTGATTAAGTCCTGGGCTTTTTCTTGGTTGTGGGGTCCGCTTTATGTAAGATGACATGGATGTGGAGGGTGTCGATCTTATGTTCGTAGTAGTTTTATTTTTGTTTAGAACGGTGCTTGGTGATAGTGTAAATTTAGATTTCTTTTTTGTTTGATTGCGGTCGACCGTCCCTGTTAGTGTAGAGTTGGACCTTGAGTGTTCTGGAGGGCTAGCAGAGAGGGCTCGTTTCTGGTTAGAGTTCGAACTTTCTTTTACGATCAAGCGATCGTATTTTAAAATGGCTTTATTACCCTTCTCTCTTTGTTCTTTTAATTGGGGTATTAATTCCTTTCGAGCTTCTAAAACTTTACGTGAAAAATCCTCTTTTATATAAGAACCTGATCCGTTTAGGGCTGATCGGCGCTGTAGGATTGCTAATTTTTTTCCATAAGTCGTAAGTGTTAATCGGATGGGTCTCGCCTTTGTATTTTTCCTTCCTATTCTCCCAACAAACTGAAAATCACGCTTTTCGCAATCCAACTCTAACTTAAAGTTTATAATTTGTAGCAATATGTCTTCCAGTTCCGAATAGCTTTTTTCTTCTTCTGATATTCCAAAAAATATGAGATTGTTTTGTCTTAATTTTCTATCAATATTTTCTATCAACTTTTCATGCTCCTCTTGTTTTTTCTGTATCTTATCTATATTTTGGACTAAGTTTTCAAGCTTGGTGTCTAAGTTTGCGTTGATTGTTTTTGTTATATTATCCTCTGCTTGTTTTAGACTAGTATTTATATCTTGCTGTATTTGCAAGCGCAAGGAATTCAATAAAACGATACACGCATATTAATCTAAAGTAAATATTACATAAGGGCTGTCAAACTGTCAACACGTAGTAATTCTCTCTCTGTTTTGAATAACGAATTCTCAAGTAATATAAAGTATTAACAACTAGATTCGACACAAAAGTTAGTTTCGGCGGCAAGTCTACATATTTAGTGAAAAACAAGTGCAAAGAAGATCACAATATAAACAAGCGAAAAACAAAACACATCAAGGTCAGTGAAGGTCAACATCTACCACAAACAACAGACAACCAGCCGGACCAAGCAAGTTAAGCTCCATCCACACGATCTCGACTCGACATTGGTAGGCCATGGAGAATTTGCAAATTTTTCTCGATCAAATGAAAATCGAAATGGAAAAACAGACTGACAACATCATTTTTCACAAATGGAAAATAAACTCCTACCAATCACATCAGAAATCGCCCAATTAAAATTAGAAAACAATAAATTAAAAGAAGACATTGCCATCATCGAAAACTATAAGAGGAAAAATAATATTATAATCTATGGATTGCATGAAATTGAAAAATCATCGTCAGACTTACTTGAAAAAATTACGTTAAAAATTAGAGAAGATCTGCATGTGCAACTAGAACAAAGGGACATCAATTACATACATAGAATTGGAAAGAAAGACGAAAACAAAAGTAAAGTAAGGCCAATATTACTATCGCTCGTAAACTCATGGAAAAAGAACGAAATAATGTCCAAGAAGAAAAATCTAAAAGACTTATACTTATCGGAAGACTATTCCAAAGACGTACTAGCGAAGAGGAAAGAATTATTAAACCAGTTAAAAGAAGAAAGAAAAAAAGGGAAATTTGCCTATATAAAAAACAACAAACTCATCGTAAAAGAAGGGAATCCAAATATGGAAAAGCGGAAAAGAGAGGAATCTGCATCTCCTACATTACCCAAACAACCCAGCAAACAGCAAATAATTAAATCAAATCGAATCAACGCGTTCGACGTGTTGAGAACGAGAAGCAGCTCACTTTCATCACACCCAGCGACTACTCCAATGAACAAATAGGACAATGCCATCAGCCACCGTATGAACAATCAAAGTAAGTCAAAAACAATAACTACAAAACCTACATTCCCCAATCCGACTGGTCATCGTGGGGAATTAGACCACCACCCTCCATCTCAAGTCAAACACAATAATCAACACAATAACCAACAGAGTCTTAAACACAAAGCAAATATAAAAGTAGGCACTTTCAATGTGAGATCCCTTTCATCCCCAGAAAGATTTTTGGAACTTACCCATGCACTTGAAAGTATCAATTGTGACATTTTGGGACTTGCAGAAGTAAGACGACTCGGATGCAGCATAGAAGAACATGATGACTACATTTTCTGCTACATCGGTCAAACTAAAGGTATGTTTGGTGTGGGATTCTTAATAAGAAAAACATTAAAAGATAAAATAATCAATTTCTCTGGTATTTCTGAAAGAATTGCATTATTGCAATTGAAATTTGGAAAATTAGATATGTCAATAATACAGGTATATGCACCAACAGAAAAAGCGAGCGAATCAGATTTGCAGAAATTCTATACTGATCTTAAAAAGGCACACTCACTCGCTGATGATAGAGTGTTGGTGCTTGGTGACTTTAATGCCAAAATAGGTAAACCAACGGACAAAGAAAGTCTTATTATGGGCAAGTATGGTATTGGTAATAGAAATGAAAGAGGAGAAAGGTTAATAGAATATGCTTATGAATACAAATTGTCTATAATCAACACATATTTCAGGAAAAAACCCAACAGAAAATGGACATGGCGGTCACCTGATTTTAACACCAAAAATGAAATAGACTTTATATTAACAAATACCCCAAGATTGATAACAAACTTTGAGATAATAAACAAAATAAAATTCCCATCTGACCATAGACTCCTGCGAGTGACAGTAACTTTGAGTATCTCACAAAAAAACCGGAAACACTTCAAAACAGTACCTAAGACCCCTCAAACAGATGAAGAAATAAATAATTACATTCAATGCCTACAAACTAACATTAACAATTGCCTAGAAGGAATTACAAATGCACAAACTTATTACAATATATTAGAGGAAGCTATAATATACAGTTCATTAAAAACAAATAATACCATTAAGAAGAAAAAACAAAATATATTCAGTGACACAACTATTTCATTAATAAATAAGAGAACAGAATTAATAAATACAAAGAATACGGACAAAGCTATGAGGAGGCAACTGAGCAAGCTATACAAGGACACTCACAAATCAATTAGAAATGACTACAGATCATACAGAAAGAAAATAATAACCTACAATCTCAATAAATTTAGAAGCACAAAGCGAGCATTCAAGGAAATAAATAAAAACAAAACATGGATTCAGAAGCTAGAAAACAAATCTAAAGTAACAAGAACAAGGCAAGAAGTATTAGATCATGCAACATCATTCTATGAAGAATTATACAAAAATAAGGAAGGACACAGCAGCGTCTCGGAACAATATCCTAGCATCTATGAGAACTATGCTACAGCTCCAAAAATAGACGAAAGAGAAGTGTACGAGCAAATAACAAAGCTAAAATCTGATAGAAGCCCGGGATCTGATGGGATATCAAACGAGGTCCTAAAACTAGGCGCTCCGATCTTAATCCCTCATCTAACTAAACTGTTCAACCTTGTACTTGATACAGAAACTGTTCCAATACAATGGTGCACATCGGATATTATTCTATTGTATAAAAAGGGAAATCCATTAGACATCGGGAACTATAGACCCATCAGTTTACTAGCTAATATATACAAAACCTTCGCATCAATTGTTCTCAAACGAATAACAAATAAAATTGATAACGCACAACCAATTGAGCAAGCAGGCTTTCGCTCAGGCTTCAGTACTATGGACCATATACAGACATTGGAAAATGTCATGGAAAAATATAGAGAGTTTAATAGACCCTTATATTTGGCATTTATTGATTATAGCAAAGCCTTTGATAGTATAAGCCACAAATCAATTTGGAACGCTTTAAGTAACCTAAAAATTGATCAAAAATATATCAAAATATTAATGAATATCTACAATAATAGTACAAGCAAGGTTAAACTGGAATCAAGAGGAAAACAAATTAAAATAGAAAGAGGGGTTAGACAGGGTGACCCGCTATCACCAAAACTATTTATTGCTGTTTTAGAAATAATATTCAGGAACATAAATTGGGAAAACAAAGGAATAAAAATAAACAATAACTATCTTACACACCTGAGATTTGCAGATGACATAGTTTTAATATCAGAAAATCCAAGTGAACTAGAAGAAATGATAAACAGTTTGAACTTTGAAAGCCACAAGGTCGGATTAGAAATGAACTCAAAGAAAACTAAAATAATGTCCAACAGCTCCAACATTCCTATTCGTGTAAGAAATAATACTATTGAATATGTTGACAAGTATATCTACTTGGGCAAACAGTTATCATTCAATAAACTAAATAATGAAGATGAAATATCCAGAAGAATAAGCATAGCATGGCGCAAATTTTGGTCCCTTAAAGAAATTTTAAAAGGAAACTACTCTTTAAAACTCAAGAAAATTGTATTTGATACCTGCTTGTTGCCTTGTCTACTATATGGCTGCCAAACATGGGTGTTCACAAACAAAGTAAAACAAAGGATCAGATCAACACAAAGCAGCATGGAGAGAAGCATGCTAAACCTAAGGAAAATATACAAAATTAAAAACACATCAATCCGAGGAAAAACAAATTTAACTGACGCTCTCACACAGGCACTGAAACTCAAGTGGCAATGGGCTGGACACATAAGTCGTTATACTGACGGACGTTGGACATCGGAAACATCATTGTGGAAAGGACCAGA
>CAJQZM010014744.1:2707-19737 GCA_907164665.1 Colias nastes
GCAATCGAATTTATTCTATTCTTTCAGTTTTATGTGTCTAAGGGACATAAAACTGAAAGAATAGAATAAATTCGTCTCAATAGATGGCGCGCGGTGTGTCCCTGTGGTGAGTGGAGACAGTGATATATTTTATACATGTATACAAGAGTAGGTTTAATTACAATGTAATTAAAACACATTAGATGTATGGAAATTTAATTGTGGGATTAAGCGAGTGAATAATAATTATGTTATCACGCGGCTATTTAAAATACTTACTCTGTTTTAGGTTAATCAAAAGTAAACTGCTCGTTTTTGTATCATATTTTACTACATCGATTTAACGCTAAAACATGTAGATACTTCATTTAATGTATAATATTTTAAGCAGAGAAAATTAATATTTACGTGCAAACATTTTCAGTTCAATTTTAACTTTGTAGAAAAAAGATCCACTTACTTCAATATTTTTATTACATTAGTGATAAATATTTATTTTGAAATATGTGTTAAAATTAAAAAAATAAAAATGTGATTAGCCATATACAACGAAGTTTTCACTTACCGACATTTAAAATTAAAAAGTACACTTGTACATAATCACTACATAGTATAAAACACGGACTTTCTCTGTCCCTATGTCCCTTTGTACGCTTAAATCTTTGAAACTACGCAACGGATTTTGATGCGGTTTTTTTAATAGATAGAGTGATTCAAGAGGAAGGTTTATATGTATAATAACATCCATTAAATAGTGGAGAAGTACTGTTATTTTTGAGGTTTCTAATGTGATGTCGTAAAAAATTACATTTTTTCCGCTTACATTGCAAACGCAGGCTGAGCCCTACGAGTTTTATCAAAATAATGTACTAAGTATTATACACATTGAAAAGGTCTACAGAAAAGTCCGTGATGGTATATGTCTATCTCTTATGGATAACCCACAATAACTTTTTTTTGTCATTTACTTTTTACGACAAATAATGGCTAATTTTCGAAGCGATTTTAAGCAATACAGCATTAATCCTTAACCAATTAAATACCTTGAATACATTGTTCATTTAATATAGATCTATATGGCCCATTACACCGTATGATTTAAGTGAATATTTTCGAAGATATTACAGATTTAAAAATTGCGGGACGTAGCGTTTGCGGCGGTACCGGCCGGCCGCCCGGCTATATATTTTATACCCGTGCGAAGCCGGAGCGGGCCGCTATGTTTTTATATACAACGTTCACAGTTTTTCTGTAGTGTATTTAGTATCAGCATTGCACCCGTGCGAAGCCGGGGCGGGTCGCTAGTGATGTATAACGTCGTATCCAGATTAAGAAACAGCGAGACAAGAATAATGATAGTAATAAACTCTATTGACATTCAATTCCCCGGAAGTCACATAGAAAATGGCATAATGAGAGTCATTGTGAAATCGGTGAATAATTGATTGTGCCAACGAGTTAACGTCCCGGGGTTAGCCGTGTGAATTATTAGGGTGTGAGCAGAACTGCGCACAGAACGAACGAATTGGATAGTAATGTATGAAGTGAATAAATTAATCAAATATTATCTATGTATTTTTTTTGCGTCAGGGCAAGGAAAGGGCCAGGTAGGCTACCCGAAGTTAAGTGGTCACCACCGCCCATAAGCACTAGTAACACAGTGTTACAGGTGCTTTTCCGGATATACTTTTGCTTTTGTAACTACTTTAAAAAATTACGAATAAAGGACTAACTTTAATCATTTAATAAGGCTACAAAACTTCTTACAAGTACTGTGTGATAGTTCTAATATAGAGCCAAAAGCTTGTAACTTTAAGACATATTGTTAAATTGTTTTAAATTGACTAGTTCGAATAATTCCAAATACTTGCACTCTCACAAAGGTTACCGTTTGTAATAATCCTATTGGTATTCAATCTCGAATCCTATCGTAATAAATTTGATATATTAAGTAGCGCAGGTGTGTCCACACCTCACGGTATTCGTCGGTGCTTAAGCGACAAGCAATAGGGTGTCAACCATTGTAAATGGCTGGCTTATCTTTCCAATTTAAATACATTTGAATAACGCTCATCGTATTGAGAAGTATTTTTACGCTTATTGGCTAATATTGGGTTTGCCTTAGCATCGTGTGATATGGGGAATACTTTATCTTTAAATCCTTATGGTAAGTGCTTATTTGGCTCTTTTCAAGTACTCTGGGGATTCTGTAATTGTATTAAATTGTTTTGAGGTTGTTTTTATTTCGTTGTATTTTAAAAGCTCCTTGTTGGTGAAATGTTAGAACACTTTTATATGTTTTCAAAATTTCATTAACTAGGACTTTTTTAAACACAATATACACTTCATATTTTATATTATAAACGTTATATAAAAAACAATCTTCGTCTCATACAAAATGTTAATCCAGAACTATTATTATAAACACATCGTTCAAAAGGTTTCTCTGTTCGTATACCATTAATTGTCTGATATACTTTTAGAGGAATCAATAAAAGCGCGATTTCGCCGAAGCTTCCAGGCCGGGATCAAATAAATTTCGCCGTCCAATAAGAGGATGCGATTCCAGAACTTTTTACACGCTTATCAATTGAATTTACAACGCAACTTTACACATCCCATTTCATTGAACGTTTTGTTATCGGCGCGTGTGAGAATTCCGTGGTGATTATTAATGACCGGTGACGTATGTGTTTGTTTTACAATTAAAGAAAAATCATACATATAATCTATACTAATATAATAAAGAGGAAAGGTTTTTATGTATGTATGTATGTATGGTTTTCACGCATAAACTACTGAACCGATTATAATGAAATTTAGCACACATATAGAGGGTAACTTGGATTAACACATAGGATAGGTTTTATCCCGGAAATCCCACGGGAACGGGAACTATGCGGGTTTTCTTTTGAAAACGCGGGCGAAGAAACGGGCGAAAAGCTAGTATATTATACAATCATTTTAACAGCGAAGTAGACTCACCTAACTCTACAAACTGTAATTATTGTTCAAAACTAACCAATTTGTAAGTAATAGGTATTCATTGATAATATTAAAATTTCACTAACGTGTTAAAAAAAGATGTGTATGATTTATGCGTTTGTGCATCTGCAAATATTTCTTAAAGCAATGTACCTTACACCTCATTAATATAAACACAACAAGAAACACTATTGTTTCCAAAGAAACGAATAAAAAAGCATATACATAGCTAAAAAAATCGTCGTACCGCCATTTTATCTTCACGCAACACAGCGAGGCCTCACACCGCCCCGTCCCGATCCGTTCCAATAAAATACGATATTAACCCATGCTGTATTCACACGCTCATAAGTTTCGGATTAAAAAAGGAAAGGGACCCCTTTTGTCCGCGATACAATTATTAACTGAGAGTTCGTATGAGTTGTTTTTATGTAAATTTCATGGGTTTTTCGTAAGTTCGACCATTGTGTTTCTGGAATTGTGACGGATTATGAAGCTGCTTTTGGTGGGAAATAATGAGCCACGGGAATTCGTATACAAACAAAATAATTTGTTGTATACAAATTAATTTATTGAGCATCGGATCCTTTAATTGCAAGCGTAATAAGCTATTTTAACGTACAATTAATAATTAATTATATGTAAAAGTTTACCGACTGTCCTCAGTAACTAGAGTCATAGTTGAATTAATGTAATTTCACATTTTAACAACCAGATACATCTTTTGTATAAAATAAAATCGATATAATTATATTATGATGTCTATGATTCTTTCTAGGATTATTTTTGGTTAACGCATTACAAATTTAAAACTTATTTATTTGTTAACACAGTAGATATAACAGAAAAGCTACACGTATCCTAAACATATTATATTATGCTCTTTCTATTCCTATTGTATCATTTATCTATTCACCCATTACATCGGCCTAATTTATTTCCTTTCAGAAATCACGTTCCAGACCCACAGGTTTACCTATTCTAAAGCACGAGCAAGCATTTACATCGCTTGCTTTCCTACTCAGTTCTGCTAGCACAAACACACAAACTATTTAGTATTATAGACCAAAATACGCAAACATACACAAATTCAATAGTTTTTCTAACAAAGTTTATGTAACTATACTTGAAATGTGAAGTAGAAAGCGTTTAAGACTATTTTTATCACGGCACGTGTAAATCTAGAGAGCGGAATTTATCAATACACTTGAAACTTTTAATGGTCTTTTTAACGTCAATACTTATTTTCTTACCTTTATTTAACGGAGCTAGAAGACATAAATAACACCAGCTCAAAGTGAATATCGTTTCATTCTGGAATTATATAATAAAATGAATAATTTGTTAGTTTATTCACGGATATGATACTTTTTTATACTGTGCATAATATAAATTCTATATCATCAAGGAGAAAAGCTATGTATGTTTGATGATCAAGACGTAATGTTAAACATTGACTAACCACCTACCAATACAGCTATATTAATATCGTAGTTACATAAATTTAAAGGGGAAAGAGGTAACATACATCCAAAACTTGCTTGTTATATGAAATACTAGAATTCTTCGCTTTAAAATGAATCCAAACCCGAATCTCGTGCTACACGCTCGTGATTCGTCAGTAACTTTCTAAATAAATATCAAGATGACGTGAACCGTAAGATTTTTGTTTGCTCTTACACAAGTTGGGCGCAACTTTATTATTTTAATTGAAATTTAATTAAACGAGCCTGCTTGCGGTTTGTGGGAACTCTGAGCATTTTCTTTGAAACTTGATAATTGCTTCTGAAAAGATTCCACCATGTTTTCGCTGAGAATAATATGAAAAATTTAATGTAATAATTGTTTATTTGTACTTACACGAGCGTCTTTAGATGTATTGGAGATGGCAGTTCCAGTGAATGTAGAGATCATCTTTATTCATTTTAAAATGTAAAGTGTTATGTTTTTATTCACCTCCATAGAATTTTCAATATAAAAACAATATTTTCGCTAAATGAGCGTGATTTAAAACGTTCCGAAAAATTTGGTAACAAATTGTGTGTTATATGCTTTCTTATCCTATTATAACATACTATATTCGTTAATAAAAAAATGAAAAACAAATTAACTAAGACATGTAACATGCCTTAACAATATAAATGTATTAATCCATAATATGATGATATCAAGTATCAACATTACTTATTAAATTTTACAAACAACTTTCTGACAAAATGACTCACGTTTTAACGTAATATATTCATCGTTGCTTCAGATTAGAGTTATGAGCTTGTATATGTCAAATATGTAATAATTTGCTCCAGAAATACGAAGTGGATGTATTATGTCTCGAAACTTGTACATTTCTCTTTTATATGCATAATAATTATTAATATTATGTTTATCACGTTTTTCTTCAGAATGCTGTAATAGGGAGTGAGCTTATTCTATCATACACGACAATAATTCTTATAGCTTTTATAACGGTTCATTTAAGAGGCATTTTGTATTCTTTGTATATAATGTAAAGGCCTGTCTTTACGTAGGCCACAATTAGTCATACAGTTGTTGTAAATTGCAACACAAAATATAACAAAAAAAATTCTAGAACTCTATCAGTAAGTGAAGTATCGCTTCAATAGCTTCTGATAAGAAAACTTAAAATTATCATTAAAATTACATAGCATATAGCAAATTTGCATCTAGTATTACCCTTTAAACTAAGGAACAGGCTAGAAGCTCAAAAAAATAAACTGAAAACAAATCTCGATATCTCAGCAAACATTTCAAAATATTCACAAACAAAGCGAACAAGCAAACCAATAGATCCGAACATTATTTGAACAAACAGCGGCTCGAACGCATTCCCTTTGAGATTGTTTTGTTTGTATGTTTGTTTAAAAATTCACCTGGGACTTGTAACTGCACAGACCTGTACTAAATTTTATTTTAAGATTATTTCATTATATTTATAGGAGCAAATGCAAGTGCTTTTTATTTAGGTATTCCGTATTGTATAAATCAAATCAAATCAAATCAAATCTGTTTATTTGCTCGTATATGGTCATATAAAGGTGTTAATATACAATATTGAGATCACATATACTGCCATTGTAAATATATTATTTTGTTTGGAGGAAATTTTTTATGAAATTTTGGTATAGGATATGGGTACTATCCTGTGAAAAGATAACTTGAAGGAAGAAATCAGAAGATGGAATTTGCACGGATAAAGCTAAATAAAAACAAGAACACGCTTTTCATCAGGAAAGAATGTACCTAAAAGATATGAAATAAAATCTTACGTCATGTTATTAAAATGTAGTTCTTAAATGTAACATCTTACATGTAATTAAAATATAGTTTCAATGTCCTGTGATACTCGTACAAAATATAGAGACTATATTCTTTTAAAGTTGAAGAAGTAAGTTTTAGTATCAGTTACAACCCTAAAACGATACAGTCTTTCTTCAAATAACAATTGAAATCGATCACATGAAAGCCAATATTCATATCAAGCATAAAATCGTTTAGAGAACAAATAGAGATATGAATGCAATTGAGCGATATTGCAGGGGAGATCAACCTTTGGTAAACCATTGATTAATTGTCTTGTCTTGATTTGCAGCTGAATCAGTCTTAAGAATCTAAGCAACTCATGTGATATATTAAATTAAGAGGCATTTGTGATCTAATTTTTATTCGATAAGCCCTAAACTTATTCGTGTAATTTTTAAATATAATATATCACTCATAAGCCGTAAATAAGTAAAAATAAGATACAGACAAACTGCAATATTAAGAATATCAATTGAGGCATATCACAAATCACATCTCCTTTGTTTTTCTTTATAGTGATCCTAAAAGTTTTTTATTTGATTTCACATACTTATAATATCAGCATTATATTAACCAAAATACGATTATCACAAAAGGTTCTGCACCTCTGCTGCAGCCGATCAGCGCTGGTATCGAACCAAAACTATGGGAACGTCAAAAAGCAATCACTGAACTAACGTGGAATGATTCGGAGCCGTCAGCCGGAACAAAAGCCGCTGCGAACTGATACCAGGGTGACCTTGTATGGACCAGGAGACGGGATAGTTCCGGAATGTGTAGGGTAATTTATAATGGTTTGTATTAAAGTTCATAGGAAAGATTGTAAACCGATTTGTGTAGTGAAGCAATGGTAGTTTCAATGTTTTGAAATAAATTATTTTTATTATTTTACCATTTATTGAACAGAAGAACAAAACATGAAAATATACAGTAAAGCATCACATAAATCAGTACGATTTGATCGTGATGCATAATGCAATAAACGAAAATATGAAATTGTAAACTGTAGATAGTTTTAAATTAATAACATGTAACGTTTTATTTTTTTCATCACTGCGTTTAACATAATTACACTAAGGACTCTTTCAGGTTTTAAAGGTTCACAAAAATTCAGTCACTTAATTTAATTGTGTACAGTTACCAGTTTATCCCTTTCTTTGTAACCTGCAATTTACATACAAATTCACCACATTATATTTTTATTTTTTACTATAACATAACATTTCACACATAACATAACATTTCCCCTTTTATTTGATTCATATAAAAAATATAGAAAAAATCCAAATCAAATTTATGAGAATACTTTCATATCGGTTTCATCTAAACAAAACGCTTCATACTTATGATGAAAGATTATCTTATTTTAAACAAGTAAAACTGTCAGATCGTCGGAAAATATTGGAATTAATATTTCTAAATAAAATTATATGTGGCCAACTGTCCACTGCAGCTCTTTCCCAAATCTCCTTTCATATACCACTTAGAAGTAATCGAAATAATCGAACTTTCACGTTACCAATCCACCGCACCCAAAGAGCATATTATAGCACTCTAAACAGAATCTGCACAAATTACAATAAGTTATGCGAGATAATACCAGATCTTGACATTATCGGGAGTAAACCTATTAGATTTCGGAAATGCCTATTTGATAACCTTACTATACTGTCGCAAGTCCTTCAATAGATTAGAAATTTGTCTCTTGTAGTTTTTATACCATTTCCCTTTTTAAATTACCTATTATCTATTAATTAGTATATTGATAACTCTTTGTTTATGTGTAAGCGATTGTAATATTTTATAGTCTAGTAGTCAACACATGTTATTGCAATAACAATTAGTCATTAAGGTTTATAAAGTTAAATAAGTATTTTACCTATATTATTGTTATATGTTTTTGTGTTGCAAATAAAATAAAAAATAAAAAAAATAAAAAAAAATTTCATCCATAATCACAAAACAAACAGTTCTATCAGAATTAAATGCACTAGAAGCTAGATTCCATTACCCCACACCTCCGATCTAGGCATTCTAAACACTAGCCAAATTTCATTCGACACAGCGGTCGATTCTAGGTCCAAAGTGGCTCGACGGAATACAGTGGCGTTTTAGTCGATAAGAATCTGATAACCCATGGTTCATTCCCGGGGGCGTGAATATCTGTGCAAGATTTCCACACTAAAAAAAAGAGCGTGTGTGTCGAAAATATGTGTCAGAAGTGAAACTTCTTTGACAAGATTCAAGATACCAAAATCGTCGCCTTACTCCATGACGTGACGGTATTACCATGACGCGACCTTTAAATTTCACTCTCAACACGCCTAAAGAAGTTTCACTTCAAAAGGTCCCAAAGCCAAGAGCAAGTACCACAGTCACCCTACACACGGTACCTAGACGCTAGATAGATTCAAACAATGAAATGAAATGCTCGCGATATTTCCGTGCCGGTGGTCGAACTGTTCCTTCAAATTACAATATTATTCACGGCACAACACCCTCTCTTACTACGGAGTTAGGGAATATATTCATGTGTATGAATAATGTGTTTATTATGGTCGTTTTAGTTGTTAAAAAGGATAGACGTCTCGTAATATTTGCCGATGCCGATGCGCTCATGCGGCGGTCTTATCAATTAAGTAAATTTTTCTACATGGTTCTCAGTACGGAAAAATAAATTAAAATACAGAAGTTCTCATCATATATTTGCTGTTCAAATTAAACGTAAACTTTACTTAATTAATTTAAATAACAAATAAAAACATTAACTGAACAAGAGAATGGTAAACAGCAATCCATGATTGATATGAACCATCAAATGTGATGTAATTTTTCTCTTTATTTTTTCTATTTTTAATTATAGGAATAAATTATTATTCTCATCATATAACTTAAACAACCTGTAAATCAAAATCATAGTAGCAGAAACATAATCTAAAAGGAAAGCTCGATGAAAACATCCAAACATGAAGCCATCCCACACGATAGAATTACTAGCTGCCTAAACTCTGCAGGTTTAGGTAATGCGTTTAAACAAATATCACTGTTTACGATCCGGTACATTTCAAGTGCTCTCGTATGTATCGAATTTACTTGAACAAACACACGTACACGGGGAGTATGTTGATTCGATGCTGCATATTTTTCATACGATGCGATAAAGTTTATGCAGTATAACGTTTAGTTTATTGAATAAATAAAATAGTTGGTACATTTGTTTTAGGAAACTCGTAAATTATGTTATTTTGTTATAGGTACCAACTTATATGCATTTATTAAAACGGTGTTATCTCCTCATTACGTGATTACAGTTAGTTCTTGTATACTACGTTCATGATATAACTTATCTAGCCTTACATCTGAACATCTTATTCGATGTGGTCGTTGCGCATTTGGAAGTTTATTAATCAACAATTATACAAAGTTCATTTTAATATTTTTTATTATTTGTTTTTAAGCATTAGCGTCGTACCTAGTAATATTTAAGAAAATATGTCAAATAAATGCCAATTACAAGCTACAATAGAAGACAATGTGTAACAAAAACAAAAGATAATACAACATACAACAATGTATCTAAACTTCCGTACAAAATTTGTACCACAAAGTAACTTCACTGCAAGCGTAACACAAAGTCCTATCAATACATCGATCCAATAATATTAGGTTACAACTATTGTACCAATAATGAGCACACAATGCCTGGGTCAGAGCCACACTGCCACAGTCCGGCTTACTTACCGACTTAGTAACAACTTCCCCTGCAACTATTCACTTACTTACCAACTTGCTCTATATTACAGAGATGTAGGAAACGCTTATTAATGTGTGAGGAGAAAATGTGTGTTTTTTTTTTGTTGGTTTGTTTGTCTGTTTTTCTGTTATTGTAATGGCACAACGAACCGATGTATGGCATGATTTTTTTCATATTAATTGAGATTGATCTGTAATATAGGGTTTCTTCTACGGTAAAACATCTTATTCCCATTTAAATAGAAGAAGATCACAGCTAAATCAGTTAATCATTTAATACGCTTTTTCAGTGAAGAACACATCCCGATTTCAGCTTTTCCTATAAACTGATACTGCACCTGAAACATTTAAGGCTCTCTTCTATCTCACGCATTATAGGCGCTTACCGTCAAGCTGGAGAAATTGCCCGTATCACGATGAAACAACATAATCTTACTGACTTTTCCTGCGATTTATATTTCAAGGAACTTTGCAGCATATAGTGACCTTCTTCTAAGTGTTTTCAGAGACTTTTTAATTGCTTGCTATTGTTAATGTTTTATTGCATTACGTATACGATGTTTAGTTTGTGATAAATACATGTTTCTTACCTTTAATGAATGTACTTTAATTGGAGAAATATTATATACCTTCTCCAATTTTAGTAGTGTATGTGAAGGACGAATTTAGCAGTTACTCGTCTGACGTGGTCTTGATATGTTAGCAGCGAATCTTGAGCCATAACTCAACTTGGATGTGCTTCTGACGGTCTGTGGGTATTAATTAATAAGATATAATAGTTGTATATAAATTATAGATATGAAAGAATGATGAATTGATTTTAATTTAGGAATTTCCTTGTGAATTTTTGTGAAATAATTTATTTAAAAGAAAGTTACATTTAAGTTAAAACTGTTAGGCAATAAATGTAGAGACAGTAAGTAAAATTGCGTTTATAAACATAATATGTCACAATATATTCAAAAAACTATAAAGAATTGAGCAAAGCCAAAGATCGGCAACTGCGGCACATTATGGGGAGACCTACGTCCAATATAGGACTTATGCGGGCTGAATGGATGGATGGATGGATAAAGAATGATATTTCTAAATTTATCCAAAATTACTATCTGCTATAATTATTTTATTGCAACCTATTAGATTGTGATCGTTGTTTCTGAAAAATGGCATTACTTACTGCTTTTATGAAAAGGAAGAAAACATGAGTTACCTTCAACAGATTGGTTTCAATCAAAATAATTGGATTGGAATCGAGTTGCATTGATTCGCTGCACATGACGCGTCCCCTTCGGCAACTGTAAACAATGGAAACTAATCTCTGAGCAAAATTAGCGAGTACCCACTGTGATTGGATGTCGATAGAGGTCTAGTATCTTTAATCAGCTGGGACTGCTCACTTATGTGTTAAAAGTCTGGTTTCTTCCTTAATCAGTTAAGGTAATGCACTTATAAGAATATTTAAGTATAAGAAGTCTGTTTGTTGTTGAAAACTCCAGGTGTGGGTAGAGTTAGAAGTTAGAGTCACTATTCTGTGTATATGTTTTTAAGTATGCTTAGTTCTTATTCCTGTATATTTAGTGATAAATTAATATGATGTGAATATTAGACGATTTATGAAATTTAATACGGGTTTCATTTGTACATACACTAACGCAATCAACATTCGGAAAATCATTTGAAGATAGTTTTGCAATATTACATTCCCTATATTTTAATGATTTAAACCCACATTTATATACATGTGAAATATTATCAATAGTAAAAAAAATATATGATAATATGGAATCAGCACAGTGGGTGAGTGTCACGTGATACTAGTTACGTGATCGCACAGTTTCATATTCGTAATTACGTAGTTTATGCAACTGTGCTTTGAATCAGAATTTACCAAAAATATTTAATACCTACATTACATTTATAACAAAGAGTTAAGAAGAAAAACAGTGGCAATAAAATATTTCTTATAAGATCGAATTTCGAATGATGTTTGTATAATTTTACATTTACGTTTATCGTGATTAATTCTTGCAATTCGATGATTTCCAGAAACTTCGTAATATCCACCTAACCTAATTCAGAACCAATTTCCAGAAACATCTTCATCGCGATCTAAAAGTAAAAAGACGTACAAAAAAGCTTCTATAATGAAACGAAAATATTATCATACATTACGTTTAGCACGAAATTCGTGTGACCAAATTGTTGGTCCAAAACCTCTTATTCTATAGGACAGGGCACACAAAAGCTACAAAATACAATAACGCAACCACACGAAGCATTATTCGAGGCTACGTAACTGCAGCGAGCTCTTAATTTCAATAACAAAGGCGTTTGCATGCGCGCGAATAATTGACTGCTGAAATTAGCACCTTTTGACGACGCAAGATGGCTGAGAGGGTTGACGCTATTCAGATGTTTTATTAGCCGTGAATGGAAAAATTAAGTGTTACTTATCCCGGATATTGAGTAATAATCTGTGCGGTCTTTGATAATGATGTTGAAAAAGCAATCAATATTATGAATGCCATCATTTTATGTGATTTTATGCTATGCGACATGGTCATCTATAACTTGAAATATTATATTGTGTGTTCATTTACGCAAAAGAAGCATTTATTTACGCAACAGAACACAACATAAAATTATCATAATTTTGAATCTGTGTGCTTGAAATTGATTCCCAAATAAAAAACTTACATTCACTTATGTATTTTTATTTAAAAAACATTTAACATGTGAATAAGTCGATTTACTACTAAGTACATAATGTTATACATAACCTACTTTCATAGGAGTAGGTATCCATCCAAAACACATCATTATATCGCACACGAAGCCCAGTATTTCTCCTTCAACAAAAACGAACTTTTCTAAATAATAGGCGCTATACCGAAAAAACATCTGCAGAAAAATACAGCTTAAACATACAAAGCGAACAGGTTTAAAACAACAGAGACGAAACACTCAAAAATAACGAGATTCAAAAGGAATCGACGCAATTGATGGAATAAGGGGAATAATAAATTTTTATTTGCGAAGTCTTTTCCTCAATACACCTTCGGAATTGTTAACTAATGGACGAATCAGCGAAAGTAACAATTAAGTTGTCTGCGCGATCTGTTGTCACGTTAAGCCGTGTTTCAATTGATTTTCATATTATTCGGTTTGATGGAAAGTTAAGCGCTGGTATGCGGGGGCGAATTTTGGATGGGATAGGAGAGGTGGTGAAAAGGAAATAATGGTAGTATATTGTCATGTTTACAAAACCTAAAAGTGAATAATACGTTAGGTAATAAATAGGTATGTTTTTCTAAGCTTAGATCAGATTTGTTTGGAAAAAAATGTTTTCGTTCATTATATTGAACGAAAATTGCTTACTTTTGGTGTGAACCTAAAAATATACCTACTTAAATAAATATCTGCAGTGCCAATAAAATTTACGGCACGTTACACTTCACTATCACTACATAGTATAAAACAAAGTCGCTTTCTCTGTCCCTATGTCCCTTTGTACGCTTAAATCTTTGAAACTACGCAACGGATTTTGATGCGGTTTTTTTTAATAGATAGAGTGATTCAAGAGGAAGGTTTATATGTATAATAACATCCATTAAATAGTGGAGAAGTACTGTTATTTTTGAGGTTTCTAATGTGATGTCGTAAATAATTACATTTTTTCCGCTTACATTGCAAACGCAGGCTGAACCCTACGAGTTTTATCAAAATAATGTACTAAGTATTGTACACAGTGAAAAGGTCTACAGAAAAGTCCGTGATGGTATATGTCTATCTCTTATGGATAACCCACAATAACTTTTTTTTGTCATTTACTTTTTACGACAAATAATGGCTAATTTTCGAAGCGATTTTAACCAATACAGCATTAATCCTTAACCAATTAAATACCTTGAATACATTGTTCATATAATATAGATCTATATGGCCCTTTACACCGTATGATTTAAGTGAATATTTTCGAAGATATTACAGATTTAAAAATTGCGGGACGTAGCGTTTGCGGCTGTACCGGCCGGCCGCCATTGCACCCGTGCGAAGCCGGGGCGGGTCGCTAGTAATTATTAAATTGGCATGAAATTTTAGTACTTTTTATTCAGAATAAAGTGAAAACTTCATCTTTCTATAACAAAAGAGTCCCTGGGGCTTGGAGAAATTTATATCTCGGATAATTCGATTCGCTAATTGTTTGATCTTGCGGGGAAGGACATTTATCAATTTCTTGTACGATTCGACCGTTAACTTTGGATATGTTGCTGCGGAAGTGGGGAATGAGGAATGTTCTGAATAGTCCGGGTGAAATTTAATGTGCTCATAAATTACGGTGGCAAAAAGTTGCGATGCTTTATTACCTGCTAGAACTAATTGATTTAGCGCAGTGTTTTATTTAACATGCGAATTGGGTGGTGTTATTCGTTAGAGACGTAGAACTAAAGTTTATCTTTACTTCTATTTGACAAATAATATCATCGAGGACTAATAAAAGAAAAGTCAACATTATTGCAGATATTTCACATTATTAAAGGATGTAGGTTTAATCTAATTATAATTGATTATGTAACTAATAATAATATATTTGGATACATGTTATTATGCCAATGGTTGGATCGATTAGATGTCATTTTATATCAACCCATTTATAACTCACTCATATAAAAGGAAAAAATATTTAAATTAGAAACTGAATTAATTTTTAAAATAAATGAAATTGTATCAAATTTGTAAAAAAAACTGCTGAGGAAAAAAGCATCCATACGTACTCGCTTGTTACTTGATGCATACAATAACCAGATTTGAAAAATAATAAACAGAAAGGCCCGCTCATGATCTTATAATAATATGATGTCCTGGTATATAATATAATGTAATTAGATTGTTCACCTTTCAGATAATATTGTTACTTTAAGAAAAGTTACGTTCATGATATATTTTTGTAATCCTGATATGATTATGTACTACCAGTACAAATGAAAAGAAAGTTTGTAGAATGTGAGGGAAAATAGGGAGGAAATAGTTTGACTGTACTTGTCTAATATAACAAATTCCGTTTAAATTGAAAAAGCATTATTTTAATTACACAGTAAACGCAGTAAAGTAAACAATTGATCAAGACGCTCCCCAGACAAAACAAAATTGGGCCGTTTCTCCGCATTAGCCGCAACAAATCCACTTATAAAATTTAATTTTCCTGCGACTTAGCCGGACGTACCTTGCATAATCAAATTGTGCTTACATTTTGACATTGAATGATTTATACTTTCGGAGTTTCGGAGAATCCAACTTTGTTCAATTTGTTGCGATTTTTCCCAAATTGATTAGCTCGGTTGTTTTAAATTATGATTACCATCAGCACCTCTCTTTTGTTGTATTGAATGTTAATGGTTTTGGGTTTTTGATTCAATTTCAGTGTTTAAGAAGTTCTTACTCGCCTTTTTTCTGTGGGTTAAATGAAATTTAATTTTGTAAAGATTGTTGAACTTTTTAATTATATTTCGAATTACGTATATGGTACTATATTACTTGCTCTGTGGTATATGGTACTTATTATAAGGTTGACTTATTCACATGTATCACTTTACTGTAGTAGTTATTGTAAATCGGTGATAGTATATAGGTACTGCAAGAAAGCACTTATCAATTGGTTAAATCATGTTTCAAATGATACATAAATGAAATAATTTGACAAACAAGACATGAAATAATGTAAGTCTTTTAAAGTTCAATAAACACATGAACCAAGAAAACATTATGAAATAAATAATTTATACAAATATACTTTACACAACTCAAAAGCTCAAAGAACTAAATAATGTACTGCGCAAAACAGACAACTCATAAACATTCAATAACTCACTAATACTCTACTTACAAAAGATCCACATTGACCCTACGATAACCTATACAAAACGACTCCTTAAAACGCATTTACCTAGTTATATCTACATAATAAAACAAACGCAAAATCCTTTATTCACGAAATAACCCGAGCAAACTTAGTAAAGCATAAATTAAGTGCTCTATAAAAACATATTAAGGTTGTTCAGGTGAACAGTAATTAAGACGAGAGAACTCAAGAGGGACAGGAGCCTTAAGAGCTCATTCGGGGAAATTACGCAAACTGTCTTAAGACGTAGGCCTTACCTTTTGTCCAGTGAATGGGCGAGGCTGACACGATTCATGTTTATGTTTAATATGTAGGAAACGGGTGATGGATGAAAATCAAGATTTTTATTAAAAGCTGTTTAATATAGGTTTGTTCAGAAAATTATATTTGGTTTACTAAGGTCTGTCCCTGATTATATCTTGACGGGGACTATGCAGTTTTTCAAGGCAGACGAAGCCGCAGACAGAAAGCTTGTTAAGCATTACATATATATATATATATATATATTATACTCTATTTAATTCAGGATATTTTATTTTTGTAGGAATCAAATAATATTACTCATTGCAATATAATAAATTGTTGAAACGCACATTAAAAACAGAATCCATAAAAATGCTATTGGTTCTGATAAATTTAAATGATCGTATTTCTAAAGTTTCTAGAAATAAGCCATTCAAATAAATAACAGAAAATCTAACAATGTTTGTTATTGAAGAGGTAATTCGCGTCTAACTTTACACTGAGGATTCAATTACTTACGTCTTTCAATGTGATGTTTATCTTGAATCAAATGATTTAATTTTAAAACTTTTGTGACTTTTCAAAGTAATAACGTATTGGTGAAATTAAATTGTTATTCTGTCTTACTCTCGAGACAATTGACTGAAAGCAGACAAAATATTTAATAATTAAAAGTTTATGTGTATGGTAAGTTGTATGTATGTATGGTGAATACATACATACAACTTACTATACGCATAAACTTTTATTCACAAACAATAAAAAATACAAAAGCTGAAAGAAATAAGAGAACAAATAAGAGAACAAATGTTGACGAAGTAAACTCTGCTCTTTTACGCATATCCAATTG
>CAJQZM010014746.1:122-34063 GCA_907164665.1 Colias nastes
CAGATTTAAAGATTATCATAGGTAATGTGACGAATATAATTTATTTCATTCCGACCGTTTCTCGGAATAACATACATTTACTAAGAAGGGTTTAATATATTGCCGGTAACATAATATTATGATGTATGATAATAATTAATAATTCATAAAAAAGTATTTTATACATTTCTTAAAAAGCTTCGATATTGTATACAATAATACAAATCATTAATTGATTATTATTCAAATTGTTGTAAAATAGTCACACTTTTTTAAGTTGGTTGAATACACTAACATACTTATTACATACTTATATTCAATTATTATTTTGCCTTTTTTATTTGTTTTACTTTTAATTATTATTACCAATATTTTCAGAAGAAAATAAATTAATGTATCCAGAAGGAGAGTTTCATTTTAAACTTTAAATGTATGTATAAAATAGACCAATAAACCAGAAGCGTTCTTTATGTTTAGATGATGTACATTGTACATTCTACAATAAAAATGTTCGATTCCATGATATTTTTATTTCTAAGAGCAAATATTTTTACGAGAAATTAACAATAAATTATCTTTTACATTGTTTCTATCGATTTGAATAATAAAATAAAATTTGAAAAAGGAATGTTTCCTTTCAGAAAAATTTGCTATCCCTAATTTCAAGTACTTTCCATTCAGGGCACATCGAAAATTTCCACACTGTATATATTATACAAACAAATATATAAATATGCAAATATTGCTCGTTTAATGGTATAGGATAAGTAGTAAATTTATTTATCAACAACATTCCTACGATAGCAAATAAAATCGAACTACTGATTTATTTATACTGTGGCGTAATCGCCCGCCTTCATAGGTCACCGAAGTTCATGCCGCGCCGGCTCCTGCGCAACTCCTGAGACATTGCCTAAAATGCCTAAACTTTCAGTATAAAGGGCTCTTAAGTCAATGATTCAAACCAGATAATCCTACTAATATTATAAATGCGAAAGTTTGTGAAGATAGATGTGTATGTGTCTGTTTGTTACTCTTTCACGCAATTTAGCACAAATATAGAGGGTAACTTGGATTAACGCATAGGATAGATTTTATCCTGAAAATCCCACGGGAACGGGAGCTATGAGGGTTGTTCTATGAAAATACAGGCGAAGCCAGGTGCGGAAAGCTAGTATATTATACATACATTATGTTTTTTTAAGGACCCTTCTGGTGTTATTGTATTTCATTAAGTATTGATTATAATACAAATTATTATTATAAAATAATAATAATTGTTGTATGAGACAAAATGGCTGCATATTTAATTCGATGTCCCCGAATTTCATTATTTTGTGCTGTTTAATCGATAGCTGGTAGTGGATTTTCTTAACAAACTGCTTTTCTTTTCCAACAAAAATGCGTAGTTTTTGTGAAAATCGAAATTGAAAATGATATTTTTTAAGGTTATTTTTGTACTAAAAACGCAACTTTAAGTAAAATCTTAAGCCATTATAGTATCAAAATGTCTAATTATCACACTCACACGCATTATTTTTAAATATATTTACGTACCTATTACTTTATTTACATATTACAATTTATTTTGTTAAAATATTATTTTAACAATTTAGTATAGCCAAAAATCGTTCCATAGTTTGTATTCACAACAAGCCACAGATAACACAGATTAGTTAATAATTTAATATGACGCAGATCACAGATTAGCAATACAAATGTACTAGCTTATCATAGAGTATAAATGATGCATTTTAATGTTTTTTTTTTTATAGCTCACTTGCTTCAGTTTTTAAAAACGATTAACTTTTACTTTTAGTATTCAAATAGGTAGCGAGGAGCGAAGCGACGAGCGTGTTAGGTTAACGTTTGAACTGCCGCACGAGCCGAGCGAGCGAAGCGAGCGTGCCGCGGCAGCGGCCGGCGAGTGCCAGAAGCGACTTTAGGGCGATTCCCACTCAAACAAAAAAAAAACTACGTAGGTTTAAACAACCTGTTTTTATTTATGTATCGTAAAATTTTTGTTATTATCAAATGCTTTCTAAATTAAAATTATTTTTGACAAATTCATTTTAAAAATCACTTTCTAATTATGTTTATTATCTACAATCGTGAACGCGTCATATAACATTTATTATCTGTGGCATGTCGTAAATACGTGGTAAATACAAACTTAAATTTTTGGCTATATACATTTTCAGGTAATATAATTTAAGAAATTGTTATAAATAAATTAATAATACGGCAATATATTTAAAATATTGCCTGTGTGCGAGATTACTAGAAGTTTTAATACGACAATGGTATAAAAGTGTCGTTTTTAGTACAAAAATAACCTTAAAAAAAAATTTTTCATTTTCGATTTTCACAAAAACTACGCATTTTAGTTGGAAAAGAAAAGCAGTTTGTTAAGAAAATCCACTACCAGCTATCGATTAAACAGCACAAAATAATGAAATTCGGGGACATCGAATCAAATATTTAACCGACAAAATAATGGGGACATGCTGTTTTGAATGTTTTTGATTTATTTTTTAATAACATATTATATGTATACATATTTTTAATTAAATAGTTCTGGTGATTTATCTTAATTACACTGGATTTACATACATATAGCTTTTTAAACGCCCATTTAATCGGTGGATATTAATTATAATTATTATTCAACTAATACTATAAAAAGCATGGCAAAAAATAATTATATATAATTTAGGAACGCACAAATAGGAACGTAAAAAAGGTAATATATAGAATTAATGTACAACCTATATGGAAAAAGGTATTTTAGATATTAGCATTTTAAATGTACAATAATTATCGGATATAATTGGAATTGCTACGTAAAAGAAAGTGTAAAGATGATTAGGTACTCACCAAAGCAGACAGCGGTAAAATCCGAATTACCTAGAATTTAAGATATAAGTCGATGCTGGTAACTATGGCACAGTTTATTCACCACACATTTCCGGAAACATAGTATTGTCTGTAAGGTTTCTATTTCAATATATAGTTTATTATAATTAAGACGTATTTTCGGATAATTTGAAAACAACTTTTATATGTTAGCGGCTTACACGCTACTCACTTCACCGACACAACACGACTGTGAAACAGTGGGTCGACACTTAGAACATCGTTTTGGTTAGGCTTACATTTGCAAGCAATTTTAAACTTCATTCCATTGATATAGAGTTTAAATTAATTTGTACTTTTTCAAGAGCCTATGTTAAGTTTAGATTGCCAACATTTAGAAAAAATAAAAATATTTCTAATGTTGGCCTCTCCGATGTAATCGTATAATATTAGATTTAATATTTTAGTTTTAGTTATTTATTATTATTTCTTCTTTTTTTTAAACCTTATTTTTGTACATTTTAATTTTAAGCTAGTACATTAATAAATTATTTCTTTCATTCTTCGATTTCTTGTCAATGGTTAAGACTTAAGCATAGACAACGTCTTGATGATTTGAATTCAAAATGGCGTTTTATTTTATTGTTTGTTTTGGTGGATAGAGTTAAAATTTGTTCTTCATCGTAGATTTTGTTATTTACTCAGTTAATACTTAATGTACAGTACATTGAATTATCCCAAATACATTGAACTAAGCCTGCTCTTCAAATTTGTAATATTTATGCCAAAAGTGAAAAAAGAAGAAAGTGTTATGTGTAAACAATGTTAAAATCTTGTGTGTAAATAATAATTGTGATTTGTGACTAAATATTTGCAATTTGTACCCAATGACTATTCTATATGGAAGATAAAACATAATAATTACATAACAATGTATACTCTAACACATGTTCTAGCTGTAGAATCAATTGGAGAGGAGATATTGTTTTAACAAAGAAAACAGCGGCTTCAATATTGGTATCGAGATTTTAAAACAGAAATCCCGCAAAATATTTCAAGGAAAAGTATAAAATGTGAATCTAGTTGTATTCACATACTAATCAAGTCGAATTAAGTACTAAATGCCTAAATAAAGATATTCAGTAAAATTCAAATGGAATTATCCATTTTTGCTGTCAATAGTGTGTTTTAATAGGTATTATATAAAAATGTTATATAATTAATATTATATTATAATAAACTTATTGATCTACATTGTTGATGTTTTATTTTTAATTTCCTCTAAATTTGATTAGGGATGAGAATTAGTAGGGTTGTTACCGAGCATCGAAAATTTTATCGATATCGATAAAAAGTTTTATCGATATTAGCACTCATAAATAGGCATCACTAGCAACATAAACTTTTAAATGTTGGCAGCAATGTGGGTCATTTTTGACGTGAACTTCTCATAGGTTGGTATATAAGATTTCCCATAGCTAATACATGCATATGTGTGCGTGAGCTCGAAATCTAAGTACTGAGTGCCGTCTCTTCCTATATTACTTGCTCTGTGCTGTGAAACTTGAAAGTGTCAAACTGTCAAACGAGCAATTTAAAATTTCTTGACTTTGACAGTGACATTTAACGCAATGACAGTTGGTGTTAACCACAGACTATAAAAACTTCTTTCAGTGCATTCACACTGTCTCGTTATTTGAATGAACAAAGAACAAGAATGACAAAAATAATTGATTATGAAATTTTTCAATCAAATACTAAGATAGTGCTTAGATATAGTATATTCAATTCGGAACTTATTCAGAATGTATTTCAAATAATTTTTATGCTCAACTTAACCTACCTTGCTAAGGTAAGGGCCCTTACGGGTATTTTATATTTTGTACTTTACATTATTCCGAATTTTGTAATAATTTCAGAATTTTTTGGGTTGATGTTAGACAAATTTGTTATTTCTTTTTTGTGTATATCGCAATTTGATCAATAATAATATAATGATATAATGACTAAGCTTTATTTTATTAGTAACTAGCGACCCGCCCCGGCTTCGCACGGGTATAAAATATATAGCCGGGCGGCCGGCCGGTACCGCCGCAAACGCTACGTCCCGCAATTTTTAAATCTGTAATACCTATCTTCGAAAATATTCACTTAAATCATACGGTGTAAAGGGCCATATAGATCTATATTAAATGAACAATGTATTCAAGGTATTTGATTGGTTAAGGATTAATGCTGTATTGGTTAAAATCGCTTCGAAAATTAGCCATTATTTGTCGTAAAAAGTAAATGACAAAAAAAAGTTATTGTGGGTTATCCATAAGAGATAGACATATACCATCACGGACTTTTCTGTGGACCTTTTCAATGTGTATAATACTTAGTACATTATTTTGATAAAACTCGTAGGGTTCAGCCTGCGTTTGCAATGTAAGCGGTAAAAAAGTAATTTTTTACGACATCACATTAGAAACCTCAAAAATAACAGTACTTCTCCACTATTTAATGGATGTTATTATACATATAAACCTTCCTCTTGAATCACTCTATCTATTAAAAAAAACCGCATCAAAATCCGTTGCGTAGTTTCAAAGATTTAAGCGTACAAAGGGACATAGGGACATAGGGACAGAGAAAGCGACTTTGTTTTATACTATGTAGTGATAGTGATGATAAATTTTTATTACTTCATATCTATAAATGTATACTGTATAATATTGTTAGTTCTGTCGCAGGCAACTGCTTAAATAAGTCGTTTCGTTAAAAGTCTAGGCTTAGTAATTATTAAGCGACGCCGCGGCCGTATTATCACTTTCAATAAGGAATAGAAACTGCTATCGCTAATTATTGACATAAGCTCACGATATTTTGGTAATGGTTCGGTCACACTACCAACGACGACGACGACCACGACCAAAATTCCCATCCGGATAAAATTTGTTCAAAATTAAATATTAAAACTTGCCGTCATACTGGTACTCGGAGAGAAAAAAATTTCGAGTTCAATTAATAAAAAAAATAGTTTTTTTTGCGGTTTTCGCCGTTACGGTAAGTTAATCAATTAATCACCTGTAGGTACTGGGACCAAAATTTTAGATCATAAAATTATCTATAAAAAACTTCAAATACATTTTTTTCTAGGAGCCACCGTTTCTACGAAAAATCTATTTTTTCATTCATTAATCTCAAAAAAAATCCAATCACCAGAACGACAGAAAATTTTTAATATTTTATTTTTAATTGTGTTTTGCACAATTTTATTAAATTGCGACTGGATGAAAATTTTGTTCGTGGTCGTCATCGTCGTTGGTAGGGTGAACAAATCCTTAGCAAAACATCATACGCTTATGTCAATGAGTATCGATAGCGGATTCTTTTCCTTTGCGTTTTGACGTTTGTCTCGGCGCTCTGGATACATGGATCCAAACAGATTTAGACTTGTTTAGATCCAAACAGACATTGTTGTTCTAATTGGTAAATAATGGTAGAATAGCTTAGGGTAAAATAAATTTTTATAAACAAAAAATGTCATAGGTATTTCTCACTGAGAATGTAAATATATTTTATTTCTTTTTCATTTTACTGGGTGTTTTCTTGGTGTTCTTTAATTGGCGGAATACTCCAAGGCATCTCCGTACCATGACACCACGCCACCACGCCTGAATGCGCGTAGCGGCCACGCGCAAGCGTTCCTCACGAGCGAGCCTAGCTGCGCGCTCCCTTTTAAAAGTCAGCCATGCGCGCATTTCTCCCGCGTGTAAATCGAACTGTTGGGAGTTTAATCTCGTTAGTATCACAGAGCAAGTAATGTTAGTATGATAAAAAGCATTTCTGAATCAGACTTCAGAGGTGTGATTCTGGGGAAACGCCCCAATGTACTTGTATCATGAATTTTTTATTATAAGTAAAGGATAAGAATTACCCAAATTAGAGGTGGGTTGCTTTGAGCCTTCCATTAATTAGACAACTTTTATGATCGATAAAATATTGCTAAAATATTATACTTAATTGATCAAATATTACCTAATATTATCATCAATGGCTTTAGAGCTACTGAGCATAGATATTATTTCGTATATAACGATATTACCAATTTCTGCAGCTCGGTCCGCCGAGACACCGCATCCCTCAAGCGTTCACATTGACTAATTAATTTAGCGTTAATATCAGCAGTATCTTTTGCGTAGCGCGCTTGCCAGTACTTTAATGAATCCTCTCTTTCCTGAAATTCCATTGAAAAAAGGCTTTTATATTTTTAAAACTAGATACGGAATTGCCGTGCCACATAATTGAATTATTTACACAGAAAAAAAAACGTGAACATAAAATCAAGAAGCGCCGAGTCATGATTCTCCGAGAAATAATTTTAATTATACTTCAATCTTGTATTAGCGATCGTTTCGAGAAACTTATTTGAATGTAGTTAGCAGCAGAAAAAGTATTTCTACGAAGTCAGGTTTCTGACCTTTGTCTGTAGTTCATAAGCCTCGACCACTTGATCGTGGACGCGTTTCTCAATGTCTTGACTGGGTGCTGGTGTGATTTCCACACGATGCTGTAAATCTAAAGCCTCTCCCCTTGCAAACAACCATTTTTCAACATAATTTAGACGCATATTTGTGTTTAATAATGTGTCCTGAAATATAAAAGCCCTATTATTTGAGAGCGCAGATCTGTAAAATTGCGACAATGATTTATAAAGTATATTATTACATTATACAGGTACCTTTATTTTATCTTTCATCATAGCGATATTTCGGTCGCAGTCTTGAAAGTGAACCAGCTTATCTTGATGACTTTTTATTAATTTAATTTTCAGGGACTCGAGAGTACTAAATGCAAATAAAAAAATCTTATAAAAACTTAGTGAATGATATTCAGGGAAAGTTATAAGTATTAATCGAAATAAACTTATTGATAAAGTTATATCAAAAAGCTGGAATAATAGGCTGTTTAATAATTTCATAGAGTAATAGATACAAACGCGTTTAATTCCTCGTGATGTTTCTGAAGGGATATGTTATAAGAAGTGTTTCTTTCGAGAACACTAACTGAATCCTTCAAAGTAGACCATCCTCCAGCTTCAATTAGTTCGATAAGACTTCTTCTAATTACGTCTTTTACAGTGTACCTTTAATATTAAATACTTATATTTAGTTAACCTTTGGGAACCTAGTTCGCCAAGAGAAGTTTTCTTTTTATGGAAAATAATTTACCAGGAAACCTACAAAGCTATGGCATTAAAAATATATTTTTCTCCTCCCTTTCTATACTTATCAATTTTTTCATAAAAGCTAACACAATCGGTAGTTACATGTACTTATTAACCCAGATGTTACTGAAACAATTTTTGTTATCATATTAAGGTGAAATTTACATATTGTGTCCATATTGCAAAAAGTTTAACTGGAAAAATAGTATAAAAATTTTATCTATCGTGGAAATCTCGGAAAATGGTGTCCTTTTAAAAGGACGGTAGTAATATGTACTACTAAGTAGGTACTAGGTAGACTATGATATTAAAATGACAACATACATTTCACATATATTTATGTAGCAATATGAAAGTTTTCAAAACATAATTTAGGATGCAAGGTTCCATTACATTTAGGACAATAGAAATTGGCTTTCTTGTGACATTCTATACACCGAAGCTGCTTGTCTCTGTACCTAATGATGTGATCTTTTCCATGAAATCCAGAGGTTTCACGGAAACTCTAGCACCTTTACGTTCCTCATTCTTATATGTTTCGAGCAGAGCAGTTCCAACACTTCTACGAATGTGGAGATAATCATAATGGCCACCTTTTACTTATATATTTGCCAAGAATTATGTATTGCCATATCTAGTCCATGACAAGTCAAAGAAAAATACCACTTCTTGCCTCTGATAGATGTCTTGTACAAACCGATGCTCTGGTCGGATCTGTCCACCTCTCCCATTTTCTCGTACTTTTTTTACAACAAGTATATTTTTCTTCTGTTGTTGTGAAAATCTCTTAAACCGTAGACACAGGCTGAATCGTATCAAAGTTTGATGCAACAGTCACAACACTGTTATCATTCCATTTGCAAAATAAATTTGTTCTGCTCTGGTCGATTGATGCTTGAATGTACCTCGTGGTGTCTTTTTCAATTCTCAAAGCCAGCAGGCAAAGGGCATTTCGCGACGCGATTTTCACGTACTGTGCCAGTAGCCTTTATTCCTCGTACTCGAAGTTCATCAATGAGATGAATGGACGTAAATAAGTTGTCAAAAAATAAATGGAATGCAGCTTTGCCCTATATTTGTCGCAGTACATCGGCATACTGTAATACAACGCTTGCACCCAATCCCAGAGGCTTTTGGTATTTGTTTTGATTACCAACATCATTCGATTGTCCTTGGTATGGATCACACCAAACTATGCAACCTAACCGTGTCGATCCGACCCAAAATTCATACCCCCATCTTATCGGTTTCCCTCTTATGAATTGCTTGCATGGATGGCCACCATAGTAGGGCACCATGGCTTCGCCGATGCTGTGATCCTCTTCAAAGAGTGCATGCGCAAAAAAGTACTCTGTAGTAGTACATATTACTACTGGCCTTTTAAAAGAACGGCAATTAAAACTGCATAAATATCACAAATAAAATGTAATCTAATAGTAGGTAATATATATTTCTGATAAAACACGTTTCAAATTACGTGTATTTAAAATAAATCAAGTAATTTGTTGTAATTTATTGATAATACATTTAACTTGATTATCAATGGAAAATGGCAGAAATTCTAAAATAATTTAAAAATATACCACTGTTATAAAACGACACAACACTTTAATTTTCCAATTCCTACAACCGTGAGGTGCCAAATGAATATAAACATTTTTTTCAAAAATGCCCTCATTGTTAATAATAATTTTATTTATGGTGCGTCCTTTTAAAAGAACGATAGTAACAACTGGGTTAATGCCAATGCCTATGCCATTTGCCTATTATATGATAGAAAATACCTTTTTATGGCAAACAATTATTGATTACATCATTTCTTTATCTACTTAAATAACCTATGTGTCATTTGCATTAAAACGACCAGTATAGATTTTGACTCATACCTACTCTACGTACGAGCTTATTGCATAGTCCCATTATATACGTTTCACTGAATAGGTATACAAATTTAAATGTTGGCAATTGCCAGTGAATGTGAATTGTTCTCAGGTGCGCATAATAAACAGATATTATTTTATTTGCATCTTATTTCCTGTATGCAAACCGTAGTCATTTTCAGTTAAGGTAGCTCAAACTTTGATTCGGTTCGTTTGATTCGGTTTTGATTTTATTATTTTTCTAAATAGTGACGTCTCTACTTGACTGCCATTGCCCCTATTACTAGTATGATTACCAGGCAATTACGAATGATAAAGAACGGGTGTTCATTATTATTTAATAATTTGAACAAATTTAGATATAACCAACCAGACTGCAATATTGCACAATCACAGATAATTTATTTTATAAACAATAAATCATTTTTTTTTTTTGAATATTTAATGGCTTGGAGCATCATTTTAAAATGGTTATACAAGGGTTACCTCGTGGTTACCTCATCTCGTTTTTATTATGCTTCAATTGTATGAACATAAGCGCCATCTCTATAAAATTTAAAGAACTTACCGCTCTTTGGCAAGCTTGTCTCTTTGGAGGCTTTCATTTTTTGTTTGGGCGGCGTTGTGGAGTGAATTGTATTTTGCACAGCCCTCTGTAAAATACGTTGCTTATACAAGATGGCGTTAGTATTTACAAAAAAACTTAGAAGAAACCATACTTAATAATTAGAAAATCGTCAAAATAAAAAGCCTTAAAGCAAAAAAGGTTTTGTTACAAGATATTGGGGTTCATTTTATATTAATCTCTACATTTTGATGTAAAAAAAAATACTTTTTTTGTACACTTGACTTTTTTGTGATCGTTCTAATTTTAAACAGATATCTACTTATTATCGGCAACAAATCCTTAGCATAAAATCACTTATTTCTAATTTCTTTAAAAATATTTATAGAGCTTTAGATTTATTTGATTCATAAACACGAGTTCCAAATAATAGAATTCCTTATAAGTATAATTAAAAAAAGCTTACATCAATATGATGCTTGCTCGATAGGAAAACCGGATAATGAGATATCAGATACGTATGTAATAAGTAATAACATTAGCTACCTAATTCAAATAATATTGTGTAAGTGAATAGGATCTTAATGTTCTTACGAAACAAATACTTCGATAGGTAAGTACTTTATTGCTTTTAGGTTTTACGGTTAAAAATACAATATTTCAGACATTATTTTCTGCTGAAAAAGTTCGAAGCTTTACATAACGGTTTATACTACACTGTTTTAATACTTAATATAACCAACCAATTAATTATTAATTGAGATATCTCTGAAAGAAATTTTAATTTAGAAGAAAAGGAACGATAAGATGGGTCTAATTAATAAATTATTCCACTCACAGCGTGATGGAACTTAAAAAAAGTCTAAGTCATGAATATGCAATGTGCATTTTACATTCAGTCCAATTTTACATACCTAATACACACAACTGTAGCAGCATCACCTCTAAATTCATTCCGAATAATAGAACGTCCATGTGACTAATACTGAAACGGTTATAAAATAACGTTGGTTAATAAATTAAAGTGCAAGTTTTTACACTAAGTAATTAGTTTCCTGTTGTAATTTTTGAGAAGTTGATCGAATAATCGATGTTAACATTGATGTTAGAAAAAAACACTTACGTTTCGCTATCTTGCATGCTGTAGCTGATGAAATTGATCGATGTAAGAGAATTAATGTAAAATGTTTTTCACATACTTCATGTATTTTAATAATCAATACGAGCTTTTTCATATACTTTCGCTGACAATGAATACTCTGTTTAGAATGATCGTTGCTTGACAACACATTTTGATTGGTCAATAAAACTAGGATCCAAATCACGTTTACTGGATTTATGGGTAAAATATTTATTGAAAGCAAACTGTCCATTGTTTGTTTTGTTTAAAATAAACGTAGTAGTTAGACATTCTTACAAATCATGTTCAATCGGATTCTTTTTTTAGTTTTCGTTTCATACGTAAATCTCTTGAACCCATTTTATCATTCGAACAGGAAAGCTGTTCGAATTTGTGCGAATGTTATCAACTCGCTGGGCCACGCGGCTTTACCTACCTGCATTGCTCCGTTCCTAATTCTCTTATTAAGTCTTAGCATGATGATGAATAGCAGGTTTCTCGATAAATACCTAGGGTGTCTTAAACTTAAAAAACTTTTCTTATCGTACCAGTAGTCCATGAGATTAGCGCATATAAGCAAACAAACTCTTCAGCTTGATATTATACAATAGGATATTTTAATATTTAGGTTTATTGTATAACATAAGTAATATATTTTTCTGAACTTTCAGTTTACGCCTTATTGTATATTTTTAATATTGCCAGTGTTTGCTTCCCTTAACCCATCGACCATGCGTTAACCCTAAGAAAGAGTTCAATTTTTCATCCATATTTAGATTTGTATTGGTAAGCATTCATGAGTAAAGGAATGAAAAGCTTAGGGAACGATTGTAAAATGAGATATGGAAAGAGCAGCATATTGCATGGAATATTATACATAGACATAGTAGCTAACACCTACTGCCTACATCTTTTCGATAATAATATTTTATTATGCGTTATAATAAGTGACCAGCTATCTAACTGGCTAGTTAACTTCCAAGTTAAATCTATATTCTGCGTGTTAATATATGCCTAAGGTAATTTAATATGTGGTGGTAAAAGCTAATTAAGGTTAATAAAGAAGCTGCTATTTCATGTGTAAATACAAACTCACTACGACTCCTTACTCTTATAATATAAATCATGAGCACAAAAGTGTTGAGGCAGATTTATTAGTCTAAATGCAGATAAAAGTTTTGTTAGAATTTAAATGTCTGCGATAATTTTCAGCACTAAATAGAAGGTCATTTCATAATTCTACGAGCACAGAAATATTTCCTCTCTGTACAAAGAAATTCAGTTCAAAAAGTTCGTTTCTCCACATCAATGAGAAAAGTTAACAAAGCAAACTGGAATGTCCAGAAATATTTTGTAAATGCCGAAGTTATAATTGCAATAATAACGTATCTTGTGTACCTACATTACTTAAGACTCCAAGATTTGGTCTGTTTCACTTTTTGTTTGACTTTAATTAAATATATTGGTTAAAGACTCTTTGTGAATAATCTTAAATGTAGGTAGCTACACCTAGGAACTGAATATATTGGAGTACTTTTAAATAAAATTTTGTCCAATAAATTCGTCATAAAATATTGAGTTTTCTGAACAGATGAATGTAGATAATTTATACATTTACATCATCACCTTTCTTACCGTGTATGTAATGTTATAGCCGTAACACTATCCACACTCATAATGCGAAGCATTTGGGATAATGTTCTACTCGTGCTCTACCATAGACTATACATAGCATAGTCAAGTCAAGCATAATATTATATCGGTATAGGTATCAGATGTAAAAAATACGGATTAAAGTGCTGTGTATTGCTGTTAACTTTCTTTCTTTCTTCTTTATGTCGTAGTCGGCAAAACTGCTACAGATGCGGCACTCCCACCGCAAATGAACTTGAGGCCATAAATTTTTGCAAATTTAATATTCGGTAAAATACCTACCTGGATATGTTAGTTTACCTACCTAACTAATTGCTTGTAATATTCTTAATTACGTACGAACACATAATAGTTACATATTTTATTAATATAAAATTATATGACATCAATAATAATCTAGTTCATCTTAACAGACCCAATTCTTGTTCTTCCTGCACTCTGATGAAATGTATCTTACAATTTGCTATTGCAGTTTTATATTTAAAAGCTTTTTAATTGATTTGTAATGAAAAGGCTACCTCAGTACCGAAACGTGTCGAGGAATGGGTAACGAAATCATGTGGCTCTGGCAGCCAGCGTGCCGCTTAAATTAAATCGCCTTCTCTAGATGCTGTATCTCAGAGTTCTCAGACTAAGTCAGCAGAGGAAAAACATCTTTCGTATCAATGCTATTTGATGAAAATAATCCTGTCTATTTTCAATAAGCAGGTCTATATAAAGATTTCTACCGGTCTTTAGACTACTTATGTGTAAACATTTTATACACTGCAATATAATTATTAGACCTCGATTACATTTTCGTATTTGGAGCAAGGGCAGATAGCTAGTTATTAAATAATATCAATACCTATAAATAACTCAAATATTATTGTAGACGTAGGTAGACCCTGTGACCTTGGTCATTCATTTCTTCGTTGAATGATACCATTTTCATCAGTAAGAACTATTAAATAAGCATTAATACTTTTATACTCCTTAATCTTGATTATAAATAAATTGGAATTATAACCCTTCTATTTGTATTATTTTCCTAAATGTGTGAGTTACCTACGTACCAAGTGAAAGATCTATTAAACAAAAAGAGAGGATATTGTTACTTTATTAATGTATATTTGAGTGCTTAATATTCTGTGCAATATTAGAACAAGACAAAGGTTCCTTTGTGGGCACACATTGTGTTTAGTTAACGAGAACGGAACATTTTATGATATTGTCAAGCTACATGACGATGGGTATAGGAACTTGAAATCTAGTTTAAAACAAAAATACAAAATGATAGTTTTCTAAAAAAGCTTTTTCATATTGGGTACCCACATGATAATCACAGATTTATTTTATTTATTACAATATTCATTAAACTCCTTTTTAAAGCTCGTAATACTAATTTCGAAAAAAATTATACTTTTATGAGCTAAAAGGCTTAAAAGATCCAATTAATATTATCAAAGGAATGCTTTTCTTAGGCCACAAAAGATTTATTCTAATTTCACTAGGCACCGATCTCAACGTGAACTATTATAAAGTACAGAATCCATAATCATTGGATGGTTCTTATTGCTTCAAGTTGTATTTCTATACAATCCGAAACTCTAATCCAATTGTTAATCTATTTTCTTAATGCCTTAGGCTATTGATTGAATGGAAAAAGTGTAAAACGAGAGAAAAAGAACGGATGTCAGCACGACGAAATAGGTAGATGTGAAAATTTACTAATTTGGGGTAATTAATTTGATTTTAGGATATTTGTGCACTCTTAATATACCTAGGTATATAGCAACTGAAATTATAATGTATTTTTACTTATAAATACGTAATACATTACATACATTTTTTCTGAGTCCACGCAATGATAGCATTAACTCTACGTAGCACAATATGTAAACAATATGTAATCACTATGAGCCTTATATGCGGTGACGTAGCTCATGATCAAATTCTCTGTTGAACACTCCTACTATTAGATTAACTCTATACCTATGATTTAAAATTTTCTAAACTTGTAAAGAAAACCTCATCATCATTAAACATAATAAATGCTCTATAAATACCTTTGAGCAATATACCTACAGATATTTTAATTGTTATAGGAGTCAAAATAAATGACATTTATATAGAGCTAAAGACAGACATGAACATTCGCCTGTAAATGTATTCACATTGTTACGTGAACACATTGTTTGTGTAAGTAATATTCCTATTTATCAAATCAAGAGTTGGGTGTCAGGAGTTTGATACACGGACGACCTTCATATTCAACTTAATATACCTATGTTGCTATGTTTCTATACAATGGTTCACACGTAAAGCTTTTTTTTATTATTTATTCATTAATATCAAAAAACTCGACTGTATACCAAAGATTCAGTGCCGGTACAGCATTATAGTTTTTTGTTGAATTCAAACGATATTCATAATCGCGTATTCAAATATCGAGTTTTAATTTTAATCGGATTAAAGAAAATATGCATGAATTATCAGGTATCGATTAGTGTATTGAGAAATTAAAAAATGCGCTTCGAATTGAGAAACTTCCTTAGTTTTTGGGATCGTCGCTCAAAAACCAACGGCTCTACATACGTCTCGGTGCATTTAGACCAAACGAGCGAATATATTATAATCTTGTTATAATGCAAATATGTTATTAATAATTTTTACATCTATTAAATGAAAATCTCAGAAAATCCTTTAACACAAAATATAGATAATTTAATTTCGATATATTAGATTATAGAAACCATTTTGAATTGAGGATCAAAGTGCACTACGGAAAATCAAATATAGTTTCAGATAAATTGGTCACAGACTGCCTTTAAGGGGTGTTAAATGGACTATCTTCACTTTGACAGCTCTGAGGCAAAATCGGGGCGAAACCGAAGATTATCGGAACATCATCGGTTCATCATTATAAAGATATAATAATACTACTTAATGTGATTTATGAAAATTATACTACATACTTCTTTGTATAGTCTGAACTCTCACACCGTTCTTTTTGTTGTTTCTGCCTCGGACCTCGCTCCCTCCAGAATTGTTATTGCAGTGCAATTATATTTTATCTAAACTATAAAAGTATTCATTTAAAGCAGAGTTGATAAAGATAGTTAATCAAAATAAAATAATTATGTTAAATTTCCTTTCCAAGCGAATAAAAACACTTATTTGTAAAATGTCTTACAATTAATGTATCTAACAAGTGTCCCTTATTGATGAAAATAATGTTGAGGTCCTTTAAGGATCCACTATTGAATAATATATTATCATTTACTATCTGATAATAGCTCGTGATAAAGTTAACCACACATTAAGAAGGTAAAGTGGCAATACGAGGCAGGGCGGGCCATAATTTGTGAAGCCATTACAAGGGTAAGTAATGGATAAAAATATCTTTTTATACTACGAATTAAATTTCAGTCGGACCGTGACATTGAAAGTAATTCAAACAATGCCCTTTTACTGATGAAAACATCATGTATGAGTAAATTTTCATATACGCAACATAAATCTTTGTTTGTATTGTTATTTAGGATTAGGAAACTCAGCTTCTTTTAAAAAATGATAAATGAAAACAAAGCAACAATTTAACGTTTTTAATGAACGCAATTCAATTTATTATAGACTATTATAATTTTTCTACTTTAATAAGCTAATTATAGAGATCATATTTAGAGTAAAAAATATACATGTAACAGCTACTCTGTACTTATCTATAAACGAAATTCATTCTAATTAGGAGACAGTTGCAAATCACAACTATATTATATAATAATAACTATCACTTATAATTAAAGAAAAATATATTAAACAAAACTCTTTGGCACAGATAGTCGTAGCAATATAAAACGGTATTAAAAAAGACAAACATTACAATACCGGTGTTATGTTGAGCTGGTTAACATACCACCATCTTAAACATTAAAAAAAAATACAATACATACAAAATTTAATTCAATTATTATACAAGGAGACATTAACAGCATAATCAAAAAATGTAAAAACAACCAATTAAGAATATTATACAATACTTGGAAGCATTTGTCTGCTATTTTACAAACATATTTTTATTTCAATACGTTTAACTATATTTTCAATAATTTTATGATTAATAAACGTGAACAAAAATACGAAATTCAGACTATTATCAATCGTATGTTGTTGAAATTGGAGATAGCTTTGAAAACAAGAGAAAAGGGTCAATAGCATCCTTTAGTTGTCATAGCGAGATGAAATTGAGTTCGCCCAGATACCTGCATAAAAACACAATAAATTAAAATATGCAATATATTGGTAAAAATATTTAATGCAAAACATAAATAAATACAAATTCGTAAAAATAAATTCAAAATTAACACACACTCAACTCCATGTAATGAAATTAAAGTACCTACTCGACGAAAATACAGTTGGCAATCAAACATTTGCATTAAGTACTATCACAATTTAAATCTCGTTGTTTATTATGCAATAACAGACAATTATGCATATCACTTAAAAATGCATGTGGATGACATTTTTTTACAGACTTTATTATTCTTTTTTATATTTAACTAGCTTTCCACCCGCAGCTTCGCCCGCGCTGTCAAAGAAAAACCGTTCCCGTGGAATTTCCGGGATAAAACCTATCCTATTTCCCGGGGTAAAAAGTAGCCTATGTCCTTTCTCGGGTATCAAAATATCTCTATACCAAATTTCATGCAAATTGGTTCAGTAGTTAAGGCGTGATTGAGTAACAGACAGACAGACAGAGTTACTTTCGCATTTATAATATTAGTATGGATGATACGTTTACTATTTATTTTATACAAGATTTTATATTAGGAATGTCTTGAAATGACTTTTAAGAAAACATGGCATAAAGCCACTATTGCTTGCGACAGCAAACCTTTGATAAATATCTTTGATAATGTTTTTCGATTATCTTTGACGTCGAACGTTCGAAATTCAATTTCAAACATTTTAACAGGCCAACTTAGCGAAATATATTTTACAGCTAGTTTTTTCCAAAATCTAACAAATTCTACCACAGTATGGCCTAAGAGTATGGCAATGAAAATGTTATTTTTTGTTTCTATAATAAACAAATGTCATCATTTTTTTAGTTATAGTAGTTAGTTATAAAGTATTAATTTACCTCGTTTGCCTACATTCTGCAGGAAGACCCTATTCGCGACCGCTTGTCTCTGGCTGGCTTCACGCATTTGCTTACGTGCAACTTCCAGCAACAGCCGCTGCCGAAGCACCTCCATAGGGTTGTTGATGGACAGCGAAGGCATTTTGCGCTTGGGCCGTGCGCGACCCTCCCGGAGTCCTGCCAGCCTCTGTATAAGTTCCAAACCATTTTATCACCAATTAAGAGAATGCATGTGCATCAGTACGATAAATATTTATAGAAGACATAAAATATGTACATCATGCAAAATATAGCCTGTCAACATCTGCTACATCTGTGATTCCCAATGTACCAATATTAATAAACAAGCAGAATGAAAGAACTAATAGATATGCGCGGTTGGCGCAGTGGTAAAGTAACTGCCTACTGAGCCGACGGTCCCGGGTTCGATCCCCGGTCAGGGCAAATATTTGTGTGATGAACTCAATTATTTGTTCTTGGGTCTGGGTGTTATTATCTATATAATTATGTATTTATTAAATATTATATTTATCGTCGCCTAGTACCCACAACACAAGCCTTAATTGAGCTTACTGTGGGACTAGGTCGATTTGTGTAATAATGTCCTATAATATTTATTTATTTATTTATTTATTTATAGTCGTTGATGTTACGCTATATAGCAGTCACTACATTGGAAGTCGTAAAAAAATATGGTCTGAATAATTGATATAGCTAATTAAGTGGACTTTGCGTGCGCACTTCCAACTCTATCTGAGAGTTATTCTATTAAGCAATTCGTTGGACTGAGAGGAGAAAGAAGAGTCAATATATCCTTAAAATAACTAGTAAACTATCTCACGGATTATAAAATAGCAAGATGTTATATATTTCTAATCACTACATACTTAGTATAAAACAAAGTCGCTTTCTCTGTCCCTTTGTATGGTTAAATCTTTAAAACTACACAACGGATTTTGATGCAGTATTTTTAATAGATAGAGTGAACCTCCAGAAAGTTTTTAGTATATAATTTATTAAGTTTTAGACAAAGCGGGCGAAGCCGTGGGCGCTAGTATACTATATAAACTGTAAAATACACCACTAATTCGAAAACTATAAGTATTATATAAATACTAGAGCTACTAAATAATATATAGATATTTTTAAGATTATTTTCGATATCAAATATATTAGTAACATTGGACGCGATGAGAAAGTCGGCTCATAAAGTTATTTGTGTATTAAATTATGTTTGTCTTGCTCTTATAATATCAACAAGAACATCGACTGGATGGTATTAATCACAAGGTTGTTTCGCCAAATGCAAAATTATTAAATTAGGAAATAGAAAATACAGTTTTTATCACAGAACATAGTGATTTTTATTGCCATGAAACAAATTACTGTATATATTTTTTTCTATTATACAGTTTTTGTGAAGTAGGTACCTCTTAATTTTTGAAGTCTAATAAATATAATTTTATGTTTTTACATAATACTCACCTGTTTTTGGAAGGCTTGCAAGATACAGATGCAACCGTATGCAGAAAATGATTTTTAACCGACTTCCAAAAACACAAAAGGAGGAGGTTGTATGTTTGTCTCTACTTATGTTTAATAGATTTAATTTTGTTAAATTACAGGGTACCTATATTTATAAAGCAAAAAGAGAGCAAGTAAGGTATTTCGTTTGTGTAAAATACATAATAGATCTGAGAGTATATTAATAGAAAGTAAAACAATTATTCATTCCAACAAAGTTTATTTTCACTCAACAATATCTCAAAGCATAATTAAAATTTTACAATATTTCTTCAACTAGAAACATACATGATACAATACAACTCTAGGTATTAGATAACTACATAATATTATATTCTATTTAAAGTTACAATAAACAGGAAAGATTTCAAATAAATACCTACATGAAAATGACTAGATTTAAAATTAATCTTACTAAATAAGTCTCTAATCTCATATTAATAACTAGCATATAGCTTAATAATTATTATAGCAAAGGTACATCATTTCAATTAAGCTTTTAAACATTCGCTTAAGCTATCATAAGTTAGTACAACTCTTCAAGAATAAAATATGATATTAATTAGGGAAAAATTTGATATTATAATTATGTCTTCAATAAAATACGAGTATTATGTTTTAGATGAGGCAATCGATTAAAATTAGTTAGTTCATTAACGATCGCGTTCCTAATAAGTATCCGTATTTACCGCAGAGCTCCACAGAAAACCTGTAATTAACAAAACAATGTTAGTCATTCACGTTCCAATAAAAGAAACGAACTCATATAAACGTTATAACATCTTGATATAAATAAAAGCTTTTACAAACACAATATATTTTACTCTCATTGTATGACACAAATTTATCAGACCAATGCGTGCAATATTTCGTCTTTATTTATGCACAAAGACACGTCGCGTGTGTAATTCTTACTCACGTATCATAGCTTTATAGGTTTCCGTGTTTGTTTTTATACATGTTTATGTAAATATAAAAAGAATGATAAAGTATGTGGATTGGGATAAGCTACCTCGTTTGCCGATGTCATTGAGGAAGTTTCTGTTAGCGGCCGCTCGCAGAGCGTGGACCTTCCTGTCCTTTTCGAGGCTCAGCTTCTGTCGCAGCACGGACATGGGCAGGTCGATGGACAGCGAGGGCATCCGTCGCTTGATGCGGTCATTCTCCTCCTTCGCGCCAGGCACACGCATTAGGTACGCAAACATTTATACGAGAGCAAGCCGATCAAACAGTGCAATTGACTTGCTCGAATTATGTGTGCCCATATATGTGGCAAAGTCTACGTCTGCAGATTGACGTAATACGATGGAAAATTATAAAGGTTTCTGCCTATTTTCATGTTAGTATTTCGTATAATGTATATGGCAAGGGATAAATAAAGCAACCTTCACATTTAATAGTCTTTAATAAATACTACATGTATGAATATTTACATAATTGTCATAGTAATTTTGTACTTGCAATGAATTATTATATATTTTTAAATATTTAAAAGAAAACTTCGCTTTGGCTCTAAGTGTGGACGGCAATGGAACGGCGATTCCTTCCTCAAACTTAGGCCTTCATCTTGCAATCAGGGTTGCTCCACGGATCTATGAAAATAAATAATAAATTAAAAGACTGCCTCTTAAAGAGATTATTTATACATTAAAAAATTGTTAAGTATATGATAAATAGTTACATGCAATGTAAATTTAGCCGATCTATTCTACTAAAGCTAGACTACTTTCAGCTCTTAGCAAATTAATGTTATGGTTAGGTACTGAGCGATGTTGTTAAATCTAATTATCTAAGTATCTAAACCAATCTACGTTGTAATAAAATTATATTTTACTTATTGAATGGATAATTGTGTTTTTTGCTGACCTCTCTTTCCAATACAGTTTAAGAAGTCACGGTTATCATGTGCTAGCCTTTCCATGTAGTTGTTGTATGCACCTCGTTGCAAAAGTTCGACCGCTGGGTTTACGGAAATATGAGATCGCCGTGATCGCGCCATCTTCTCTTTAACTGGCACCTTCACACATCTTATCAGTTAGGTAACTCTTAATATTTTTACTTTACACTTATGCAAGAAATAGGAAAGATCTAAGATTGGGAAAGCCCATAAAACTTAAATTAATATATTGGGGTGAAATTATTAACGTTAATAAAACTAAACTTATAATGATAATGAAAAAGACATACTAAATTCATATCATTTTCAAAAAAACCTTGTTTAAACAACAACAAATACGTACAATTAACTATTTTCCGGGCCAATGGTCCCGGCAATTAAGGTAATAGCGAAAGTGACAATCATGTTCCCTCTATATATTTTGCCGAATTACAAAGGCCCTGTTTCAATTTAACAAAATAAATTAAAATAATACAAAGAGCTTATTAAAACAAACTTGATGGACATTAACAGGTTAACTTTGAAATTGAATCCCGTCGATTTCATGCAGAACGAATAATTCGTACCTACCTACAAGCGAAAACGTTTTATCAGAAATCTTTGTGCCGCTTAATCTTTCAATTTTATCTCTGGACTGTCGAACGCCGCTATAATTTAAGAAATAATTTCACGAATAAAGATATTTTTCCGAGTGGAAAACTAATAAAATTACCTGTGAATCTCGGGAGACGTCAGCGAGCAAGTAGAGCCAGGGTGCGGCGGGATAGCGCCCTCCCGGCGACACCGCGTATTCGATGCTTTCCTGTGCAGTCATTATTCCAGTGTTACTTTAAAAACTTTACGAAATCAATATTTTTTATCCAGGACTTTTAAAGTAACTCTTGAAATATAATATATGTTGCTAATAAATAAACAGCCTATCCATGAAGGAAAAGTGAAAACGATTTCAATAAAATTTTTCTTTATGATAAGTTATTATTTATTACAATAATCTTTATCATATTAATAACGTAAAGCGTTAATATCATTTCACCATATTAAATTTAAAAACTTAGAAAGGAGCTTTTTCTTTTTATTCGGTTCTTTATAACGTGAAAATGCCTGTATGACAAATTAAAGCTCCTCCGACAGAAACCGATGCTAAAGTGTCATAACGCAAACACGAACGTCAGAATATGCGGTGTCTAGATCATGAAATTTGCACGTGAGATAATAAATTGAGTTCTTTACAGCTCTGGATTTTATAACAAATAGGTATGCTCAACGTACGTGTTCCTTTCGCGATTGTTATTCACGAGACAAGGCAACATTTGTTCTTATTGCTTGATACATTTTGAACTTTAATGTTGTATGAAACGCTTTCAGTTATGAGATCGTCTTTTTCTTTTGATACAACAAGTAATCTTTTAACAGTTTGAACAATTTATACAAACATTTTCTTGTGAATAATGATTAAGCATTTTCTTAAATTAATTACCTATTCTATTAGTCAACAACACTTCCAGGAACACATACCTAATTTCGTACATAAATTTTAAATTATGATTGCTTATATTATAGAGTAAATAATATGTTTATATATAGTATTAAATTATTCATTATATAGAGTAAATAGTATTTTTGTGAAATTTTGACTGTATAATTAGATAATAATGTAATGATAATTTTAATAGAAAAGAAAATTAACAACTTACATCATCAGGAGCAGGTTCCAACTGAGTCCAGTCAATGGAATGGGAGAGTTCGCTAGAAGCCGGCGCGGCGTCTGCGTACACGCTGCCGACGACCACCGCCACGCAACATACTGCCCACCACATCTGGTAATAGAGTACTTTGTTGAAACTAGCTCATTTATATTAGAGATATTATGTATAGCGAGCGTTAGGTGCACATAATATGAATCATGAATCGTAGTGTGCTTGAATTAAAACGTGGCGATCTAGTTGACCTGATACAGTTCATGTTCTACATGTGTTCTGTTTGTTTGTGTGTTGTCTGATGTCTGAAATTGAAGTGGGTATGAATGGTCTGAAAATGTTGTTACAGTTGTTTAGTGGTTATATAGTAACTGTATATTATATACTTTACTTCTATATTTGCTCTTTTACCTACAGAACAGTTTTATACAGTTTTTTCTTTTCTTTTGAAATTTGATATTTATATTATTACGAGTATATCGGATTGCTCCATTCAAAAACTAAAGCCGAAAATATACCACAATAATGTTTCAGACAAAAAACAAATTGACAATAAAACTGTAATCAAAGGTTAGTTGACTCGATTTTCTAGAGCAAATTCAAAAACCGCCACCGCTGAAAGTAGCCAAGCTTCCTCAAAATTGCAATGAATATAAATTTTTAAATCAACAGCCAGGTGTCGGAAGCGCAATCGATTTACCGGCTTGCTCTCATTATACGAATTTCTCACGTTATGCTCATTTTGCAAAGTGATAGCTTGTAGGTTGAAACGTATTTGCAATCAGTGGTATTAAGCTAGCTTTTATCCTGAAGCCCCTGTGCAGTTCAATTTAGCTCAAAGAAATCGACTTTGAAAATGCTAATGTTTTCTGGGAAATGCAGAATTGCATACCACTCTAACTACTCTATTCATCAATAAAATAAAGCTTTTGCCAATTAATTTTTAAAGGGAAGTGAAAAATTATTTTATATATGGTTCATTGAGAAAAATAAAGGCGAGATGATAATCATGAAACATATTTTAGAAGTGGCGATAAAAATAATTATTCCGAATTTCAAGATACGGAAAAATGAATATCTTGGTGTAGGTAAATCTGTTATTATGCCTTTAGGCGCTATATTTCATATATAAAAGAATATAATTTTTATAAATAATATCATCCAGAATATGTTATAAGAATACTACAACATAATTGGCGTTATTAAAATAAAAAAACTTACATCTTATGCCACTGATCTTAAATTCCCAATCTTAACAAATTTTCTATTATAAAAATAACATAACCAATTATACCTACCAATTCTTATAGCAAACAAAGACCTAGTTAGGATATTACCACTGGCAATCGCTCGCATATATTGATATTTTCCTGGTGTGCATGTGTAAGTTACAACATGTTATTGGCATCATGATAGTAGTTGAATTGTAACGTGAAAAATTTCATTTGGAATTGGAGCAATTTAAAAATATTTCGTGAATTTCAGTTCGTGGAAGCTATTAATTAACCCGCTGCGTTTTCGGAGGCAGCTTGTCATATTTTTCGACGAGCGTCAGATGTGTCGCGTAGAGATTAATATTATGTGTACTATAAATCGTATTTTAACAGACTTTCAAATAATGGCTATGGTTGAAGCCGTACTTTTAAACCACTTTAAAAAGAGGGTACTTTCCAAAACAGGCTATAGAAGTCGAGATATAAAACTAGATATACTAAACATAAATTAGGGTTCGCGAAATCTCTGTTTATGCTTTACATAGCCTACGAAATATTCAATCCCGTATATCGACTGTAGTTTCTGTAGCAAGCAATCTTGACATATTCAGCTACTTCCTTTCTAATAATATACCTATCGAATTTCTTTCGACCTTTCTATAGGGACGGCCTCTTTATACTATAGACGGTATCTTCTATCAATAGTTATTATAATATTCCTGCCCAATATTTTACAATATTATATTACTCCAGAGCATAAATTTAACATATACATAATATTAGATTTCTACAATTTTGTAATTTCATACTAATTTATCTACGTTTATTGCTCGGAGATATACCTATAATATACTTTTGATCCCTAAAGCTACTGATTTTGTATGAGCATTGAGCATCTTAATGTCATACTATGAACACTAACAATGATATAAAGCAAGTACAAAAAGGTACGCCTATAAAATCTCATACTAAAGTTCTCTGATTGACACGGTACAGTAAGGTAGGGAATTAATTGTCGTAGATGTTCACACGTCCCTTCTCGTGGCTGTAGCCTATTAGGAACTAGTTAAGTGCGGTTTCACTTCATTTGGAGAGCCCTTGTAGATGCTGTATTTACACGGGACTTGCTGAACAAACACACGGTGTTTATGTGTTACCCGTTTGTCCTTTTATAATTATAGTAGGTGCTTTATATACTTTCGTATCCCTGATTACGAGAGCCAATTTTGTTTTAATGTAAAAGATAGGTAATTTGACATATTTAAATTAATTACCTTTTATTTCGTAAATGCATTTTGCAAGTTAAGTTAAATAGGTAGTTGTTCAAATCGATATGTTAAATTGTAAACTATGGGAACTTCGACAAACATTTGTTGGAATGCATAAAACACCTTGATATTACATTATTCATATGTATATGTGTTAATATGTACAAATACATAATATAAAATTTAATATTATCTCACCATCAACGATAAGAATTTTATCATAAGATTGAGCTCCTTCGTTTAATTGAAATAAATACTCTAAACTTTTATGTCATTTAAAGAAAGCTCGAAGGGAACGTTTAAAAATACAGAATTTAAAAAAAATCTTAAGACATTTCTGCAATTGAAAAAAATAAATAATAATAATACGTTTGAGGTTTACCAGCCGGAGGGTTTTCCTCTTAAGGCCATCTTTTTAAAGCGAAAGAAATTGGTATAAAATGGATCTTTATCAAAATAAAAACACTTCCAAAATATTCAATGTGTTTTTTCCCAAAGAATAAATTTCTTTACCTTTTTCCTTTTACGTCTGGCTGCTACATAATATTTTACTTCTATACTATTGTATGATTTGTTTTTTGTCTTACAGATTCATTTCATTTATTTCTTATACAATAGGCTGTTAGAAAGGTGGTATTAGATCTGGATTGAAAGCTTTCAAGGGTCTTTGTTACTTAAAGCGTGGTACCACGCAATATCTCGTGTCTCGTAAATGAATTTTATAAAAAAAAGACCTCAAAAATATATTAGATTAAATAATTTCGTGTAAATATAAACTGATTTTCAATTATTAAATGAAAGATTTGAATAAGTAATAAGTGCTAAATTTCATCTTGACTTTTTTGTAACGAATATTACAATTCATTATTCAAAGTAGAAAGTGACTCAACTACTATACAACCTTATTTAATTTTCATTTACCTCTCAAGGAGTTACAAACGAACCATTATTGGTGTTCAAAAGTAATATTATGGCTAGATATTTAAAAATTTAATTTTGTGACTCGGTCAGCCAACGGATGGATTCATTTAGTATAACGATGAAGATAACTTGATTAAAATTAATAAAAAAGTTAATACTATCTGTGAAATTACTTCTTTGACGCTAACAATCGTATTCTGTACGAATTAGAAGTAATAGAGATAAGTTTATCTGAAATCTACTCACAAAACTCGGCGTCGTTAAGCGCAAATGGAAAGGCAAAAGGGAGAACAACCAAAAGAGCTGTATAATTTCTGAGAACAATAAAAACAATTTTCAGGTCGTCGCTGTGAAGCTATGGTTTACTATTGTGCGGTTCCTGTTAAAGAAACTGAGCGCATTCATTTGAATGAAATCTAAAATTTGATTTGTAAAAGTGTGAAAAAAATAGTTCAATTATTGGTATCATGGATAATCTTTTTAAGTAACGATTTTTTGTTTATACAGTAATCTCTATATATAAAAATGAGTCCCTATTTCCCTTGGTGATCCATCACGCGTGAACGGATGGACCGATTTCCATAATTATTTTTTTATAGTATTCCTTGAAGTACGAGGATAGTTCTTATATAAAATGAATTTACTGTGTCTAAAGCGACATGAATTTTAATTACCTATTATGTATAAAAATGACTCTCTAAACTACTTACTAAACTAATGGGAAAATAAGTGTATTAAATTATCGTGGAAAAAACTAATTTGGCGGGATAAAAATGTTTTATCAGAGAAACATTTTCTATTATACTCAAACCTTATTACTGTATTCTTAGCTCATCAATTATTACTGCGAGACAAAGCTATCTATATCCTATTGTCCACGTAATTATTTCATGAATAATTTATTCAGGGTATTAATCAATCATCGATGTTGTATCTTGCATTCATTGTAAGGAACTTCATTAACACCAAAATATGTTAATATACCTACCTATGTGAAGGTTTAGATCTATGGTTTAGATATAAGAAGGAGAAAATAACAAAAAGGATTTCTTATAATCTTATTTGAAAATAGATTAGTTTTAAAATTAACTTAGATGAGGTTTCATTGCAGTCGTAGTGATAATATTTTTTAAAATTATATTATAGAATGCAATGCTTTTTCAATTCCCGGATCGATATTTTATTATGTACATATCCAGGTGTGCATAAGTTCTAGTGAATTAAGATGATGTTTTACTTTAGTCATTGCTATAACTAAGAGAAAGCAAAAGGCTTCAACTCACATGTTATCCAAAACACTAGACAAACAGACGACAGCTCTAGATTTAATGAAAGTAAAAAATATAAAAAAAAAGTTAAAGGTTAATACGCTCTCATGGCACGTAAATATAATTGATTAAATGCATCTCTATTAAGCACTACAGGGAATACGATGTAGCATTATTATGGATGTACGCTTAAACTTTAATCCACTCACCATATTTGTAGATATTTTTTCTTTTAACGTCCCGCCAAAAATACCTGAAACAAAAAACATTTCAACTGTTACAGTGATGTATAAAGGCGTTAGCCGCATTTATCAAACTGCTGCATACATGATAGTTATAATTTCGATGTAATGTAACTCTGCGTATCGAAGTGATGGGCATGAGCGTGACCCAAATTCAGGTTTCCAGGTACCATCGTATCTAGAACACAGAGATGCTTTGTCCAGTCTGTTTTATTTCTTTCCAATTGGTTTAGTACGAGCTTCCGTTTTTATTTGCAAGACACATTGATTTCTAGTTGGCGGATGCTTTATCAGACATTATGACGTTGAATATGGAAAGGGTTACAATTTTATATCCTAAATGATATGTAAGTAGTCGCTCAAAGAAAGACGAAAGGCCTTTTAACATAATTTCAGGCTGTCGCTATGACGTCATAGAATGTCTCGATTTTTACAAGATGTAGGTAGATTTTCTCATTTCATATTTTTTTTAATTTTACATTATACTGATTTTATATATTAGGTTATTAGGGTAGCCAACAGACATAAAGAAAACAAATATGTACCTAAGGTAGGAATATTATTTAATATTTTTGCTGTGAAACAGAAAACGTTTACAGGTGTAAACATAATTTTATTCTGTGTATGAAGAAAAAAAAACACAAATTGTGAGACTCAATTTTTGTTTAATTAAAATAATCAAAAAACATAAAAGTTTCTTAATATCTCTTTCATTCTTGTGTACCTACTTGTTGCTCGACCCGTCTCCGGCGGGAGAGACTTTCTTTCATATCTATACATAATAATTAATTACACATGTGCGTTCATTCATCTTACGATATCTATTTGATTTCGGACAATACGTTTCGAGCACATTCTAGTACAACTAAGTGTGTGATCGATTCTGCCACCGACACTCATGACCTATCACGCCGAAAGCACTTCAATAGTTAATTACCTGACGAATATCGGACTTATGTCGTTGTCCTGACTGCCAAATTTGAACCTTTTTACTGGAATATCTAAAGTTTCTTATAAACTTCAATTTATTGGCACACGTGTGCTCAATAATTCATTCTGTTCACACTAAGGCTACGACTTACTTCCTCTTAGAAGAGTATCATATACAGCTGTTACATTTAGATTTATTGGATATATTTCACAAAAACAACAACTCGATAGTTTAATATCCTGAAGACTGCGCATATTTCATTCACGAAATAATAAGATTGTTCTGCTTTAATCAAATCTTAAATGTTGTCGATATTCCCAAAGCGAAAGTAAAATGAAGTTTGGATTAACTCAATATGAAAATTGTTTGGAAAAAAATTACCCAATGTAAATATTATTAAAGAGTGACATAAAAATGTATAGCCCATAAACCCACGGAGTTTTCTCTACACTTAACTAAGTTGGATTGTATGTAAATTGTATTTCTTAAAAGTTCCACGAAGTGCGATCTAACTTCATTTTTCTATAGGTACCGAACTTATAACAACGTTAATCGATTTTTCTTTGGTAAATGCATGTTTTTTTTTTCTATATTAGAGTTAAACAACATTCAACAATATCAGCTCTTGTTCGAAAGGCAACTTGCACATTGGCCGCTCCGAAAATGCTCATCATGTAATCAAAATCAAATCGTAGTACAGTGATAAGCGATTATCCAAACAATATCGGTAATATCCAATAATGCCATTATGAAGTGGGTAATAACGTAATAATTATTGGATATCCTACGTGCTTGGATTTCGTGTTAACAATATCGTGGGAAGGATATGGGACGTGCTCAATTTCGTCAAACTAGTCAATCATTAGCTACACATTTACTTGATTTACAATTTATTTATTTATAGATATCAAAAATTAACATCTATACTAATATTATAAAGCTGAAGAGTTTGTTTGTTTGTTTGAACGCGCTAATCTCAGGAACTACTGTTCCGATTTGAAAAATTCTTTCGGTGTTAGATAGCTCATTTATTGAGGAAGGCTATAGGCTATATTATATCATCACGCTAAGACCCACAGGAGCGGAGCAATGCGGGTGAAACCACAGGGAACAGCTAGTAATAGATATACATATATAATACATAATGTAACTATAAACCGCGTCAACCTAATCCTCTACAAAAATAACTATTTCCAGAGAATTTACAATTCAAATGCGAAATAAAATCGTCATATTTTTAATCACCCGAGATACGCAGAAATAGCCATTTACATTTGTAATTTCATTAATAATCAGTTTCTAAAATTAATTTTCTTAAGCAAAGCTCAAAACTTCAATATTTACTTGGATTTATGGATTTATAGAAGTATTTTAATTCAATCTGGTATCCATGGTATGCCGTTCCTATTTGTATTATATTTAGTAATTACGATGTTATTAATTTATTGTATAAGTAAATTAAAAGAATGGGTCAAAAACTATTACATATAAGATGTGTATCCACCATAATATTATGTAGTAGATATTAGTGTAACCAGAAAAGAAAATAACAAAAAGCTTATCAATAATTTGATATAATAATTTAATTTTGAAATAAGATTTATTCTACATCTTATAATCATAGGGCGGAATGTTTAATTTAAATATTTATTTCTTATTACATAGGTACAATCTAAGCACTTTTAGAATGAAATACAATAAAAACTAGATCACGCGGCTCTACGTTTGTTAACGTCCGTGCACACCTTTGTATGAAACTCTTAAATTTCGCAAAGTGGCACATGCAGGAAAGTCATTTTCGTATTCAAACACTTTTGAGTATGTTTTAGAAGCTTTAACATGAGCACTGTAGTCTGTAGAGCGCGAAGCTTTGTCTTGCAGTTCAACAGATAAACATAAACAGGCAGAGACGTGAAATAAAGTGCATGCAACTGCAAGGAATAATTTGTTTATTTTATGTTATCATGTACAATTGAGTTTGCCTCATTTTAGAGATATAGGCAAATGAACTGCACGCTAAATTATATTTTTATAAAATCATTTTTTAAGTCAGAGAAAATAAACTAATAGTGAAATGGTATTTTGAAATGACATTTGACACAATTGACTTACCTACATAGGTCATTGACTTTCTATTCAGTTTAATCGCATTGTAGGTATCTATTAATCATATATTAAGTATGTAGGTAATTCAATAGATGCTCAAACTCTACATATATCGCTCTTTTACTCATATTATGTTGTATCAAGTAATACAAATAATCATGAATCATAATTAATGAGACCTAAACATAAGTTTAGTTCCTTTACTCATTAGTAATAGGTAAGCATGAAATGTCCCAGCACCCATTTTCCTTTAAACTGGCTGAATCAAAAGCCAGACTAGTATACGATAACGATGACGCGGAGGGATATAATCCCTTTCACTCTCTTAACTGTATCAAAAGTGTTTGGCAACTTCAAAGCGATTCAATTTGGGCCTGTATCGAATTAATTTGACATTTTGGGTTTGTTGAACTAGAATAGGTGATAAGATCGTCATGCTCTATGTATTTGTTGAAAGATATTGCGAACCAGATCTAACGCGAAGTTCCCACTGAGAATAGTTTTCAAATGTCAGACTCCATCGAACAATAAATTATAGAAATAGCATCAATTCAAAGGCTACATATTTGAATGGTCAGTTTAAATTAAATAGCAACCATACATCATGCTATGGAGGTGTATGCTCATTTTTTTGTAAATTTCATAGGAAAGGTCAATAAGAGATTTATGTTGAGTCCATATCCACCTCATTGAAATGGAACGGAAAGAACTACGGACGAAAAACGCCATATAAAGCCTAGAGTTCGTATTTTATTTTGCAATATATCTTGCTCGGGCGCGGTTGATCCGCAAGCTTAGCATTCGCTTTGGGTCGCATCCCACGATGATTATTACCTAGTAGTAATCCACACGGAGAATTACAAGGCTTTGTATCAAAAGGACCTTTGTATTTGAAATAAAAATGCTAAAATTTTTGTGCACTTTTGTTTATTCGCCATCGCTTTGTAGTGTCTAACGTGCGGGCTCCCGGTGCGACGGCTTACATTAGGGTTTACTCTCTGAAATATCAATGTAATTTCTCAATTTAGCACTATAATGGCGAAAACTAATCCCAGAGTGAGTTTAATCATAGATTTTCTCAAATGAATACAGTGCACAAAATTGACCTATTTATATAGGAAAAATATTCTTAAATAAACCAAACGTACATCTAATAAATAAGATAATCGATAACTGATTATATCATGGATTACATCAACAGCGAAAGGGATAATAATTCGTCCAAATCATCAAATAACGTCATAAGATCAGAAGGGTCATGCACGAATATTAATTACAAAAGCATCAAAGACATACTCCACGAGATTACCTTCTCGAAAATGTCGCTGCCTTCAAATTCAATTAAACTGAAAATTACCGTATCTAGATACTCTTAGCTTATGAAAATATTTCAAAGTTACGTTCAAGAGCCGTTCTTAGAACAATATTATTATAGACAATTAAATGATCTTTTGCACGTATAAAAAAATATGCAGTAACATTTTTTTCACGGACTATCTACTCTAGATATAAGCATTCTTCTATTATTAACACTGCATGATATTATAAAAATATTTTCTTATGATTCGTTATACCTACCACTTAGACTGATTCTGCAGATGACAGACAAGACAGGACAAAACAAAGGACGCTACCCAGAACTTCTTTTATACGTTAGAAGATAAATATATCTGAGAAAAGGATTTTTATATTAATATTACGTTATAACTGACGTCATTGCGCTAAATAAGACAGGGGTGAATAGGTTTTATACACTATTTTCTAGAACAATATTTCTTAAAAACAATGATATTCAGAATAGGACCATTGCTTATATTTTTGGAAGTTTCAAAGGTGATAGCTTAATAACATTTGCTTTGATTTACGAAGTAGAATCTAATGATGTGTATAAAATCAAAAGTGAACTATTTTAATACAATAATACACTTTATGTACCATAAAAAGACAAGATGGCATTAAGAGATGACGTTATTAATACTCAATTAATCACCTCGGAAATAATTTATTCAATAACTCCCTAACGACTTCAACCGTCAAGCTCCTAAATACTTTGAACGGATCTATAAGCTTTTGTTACCTTGCCTTTATAATTTTAATTGAATCGGAAGACTGGAACTATAACTTATCAAATTTAATTCAATAAGGGTTAAATCTTTTAATCGTCCATAATATTATCAGTGTCAAAATACGAGCATTTTAAAAATGATTATTTTTTTTCGCTTAAATCGTACCATCAAGCTGACCACTGCAATTTAATAAATGTAAGTAGATACTATTTGTAGTATCAAAATGACTCTTCTTTAAATGCATAGTTATAATAAGTGGTCTATGATAACGATTTATAATAAAAATGGTAGTTAGTGATAGAATAGCAACAGTATGTTTTTTTTCTCAGTCTATCGGTCTAGCAGACAGTATTGGAACTAATGTCATCGAAGAAAAAGGAGTCCTTCGTACCATAGTAAAATTATCATTAAACG
>CAJQZM010014767.1:0-14117 GCA_907164665.1 Colias nastes
TCAGCGCCGTTTATTGTCGTAGTTGGGTTTTAGTTTTTTTACTTTATTATAAAGCTGAAGAGTTTGTTTGCGCGCTAATCTCAGGAACAACTGGTCCTATTTGAAAAATTCTTTCAGTGTTAGATAGCCCATTTATCGAGGAAGGCTATAAGCTATATATCATCACGCTAAGAGCAACAGGAGCGGAGAAATGCGGATAAAACCGCGTGGCACAGCTAGTTACTTTATAACTTAAAAGATGTTATGGATTCATTGCGCGCTCAAATTCATATTCCTTACAAAATAAATAGACACGAACAAAGGGACAGTAATGAAAATTGATCCGTCCGTACCAGGGCTCCATAAAAATTAACAATTTTGAGCGTTATTGTAACTTCGATGTACATTGCGTATAATGTTCGGTTGTAAAACCCGGCTTGTGGATATACCGGTACTTATGAAGCAATGGAATATGTTTCTAGGTTTAATAATTCTGCGTTGTACGGTCAGGTTATGAAGACATAATTCAAGGCCCCATGAGGTTGGGTATACATCTGTGCATATATACTAAGTAACAAAAGTTATTAAGGAAATGTACTTTATAGTAACTATACATTTTGGCGTTCCTTAGGATAGCAAAGAAAAACCTTTCTCCAAATGAAAGTTATTATTATTAGTGAAATTTAATGTTTTTGTGTCAGAAACATATTATCTGGAACCACATGCAAACAGAAAAAAATCTAAATTATATAATCACTAAGCTACCTACACACGTTTAACTACTATTTACATACTACTAATGTTAGTACATTGTCTTCGAATAATCTAGATTTCTACTAATTAAGTAGTTATCTAAATGGATTTAGTAGTTTTGAGAACTACCATTGTTACAATTTATTGTTGGTATATTATATTAGTACCCTTATGAATTTTCTAGTTCTTCCCCGCGGTTTTACTTACATTGCTCCGTTCCTTTTTGTCTTAGCGTGATGATATATAGCCTATAGTCTTCCTTCAGTGTTAGATAGGCCATTTATCGCCTATCTAACACTGAAATAATTTTTCAAATTGTATATAGTTCCTGAGATTAGCGCGTTCAAGCAAACAAACTCTTCAACTTTAATTCTAGATCTCTGGACTATAATATGCGTAGACCGTATGTTATAACTAAAATCCGGTAATAATACCGTTAAAAACCGTGTCATTAACATTAACGAGAAAATGCTTTCATAACAGCAATTAGCTTAAAATGTTATAAGTTAAATGATGTTCTAAGTTTGTTTAATTGTACTCATTTACTCTAATTGAGGTGAAACTTTTTTGATTGGATTCTGCTTGTGTATAGTGATATACGAAATATACACGTGTAAGAATTTAAGGAAGCATATACGAGATAATGACAAAATAGAAAGAGCTTTTTTGGCTTGGAGAGCGAACGAATATAAAACATTAAAATTGTGTAAATGATTCCAAATGTGTAATATAACCTAATAATAATTAATTTATATCATTACATATTACAGTTTAAAAGAATATTATAGCTCTGAATCTTACCTATGTGTTTTTAATATTGAAATATGAAATAATTACATATATATACTAATAAAATTAATTAATATTACTTCTAGCTTCTACCACAGTTAACTACCTACTACTAAGCAATAACTTTTAAAAATAATCAAGTCTACTAGTTATGTATATAAGCTTATTTTATTAATCCAAAAGATTTAATATACAATTTTAATACGTACCTAGCCGATTTTTATCAAATCACGCAAAATATTTTCTGTTCAAATCCGGCCCTGGTACAATCCTCCAATATTAGCTCTTACATAAGGTTTCGAAATAAGCAAATAATCCCCTCAATTTAATCAAGATTTATTTGCGAAAAACCCGTAATATGTAATAACTACCGCAACTTCAAATAGCTTGGAAAATGGTTGATTAACTTGTATTGACATTATAAAGCGAATATAATGGTGCTTTTCCACCAATAAAATTTTCCGGGTGCTTTCCGCCCACAGCTTCGTGTAGGAAATGTCTATAATAATTTTCATCCTATATTTTACATTTTTATACTTAGTCTTACTAGCTGTACCGGCAAACATTGTTCTGCCTTACTCTTATCACTTAGGATATAAATAAATAAATAAATAAATAAATAAATCTTTATTTTGCCAAAAACACATGAAAAATACAACATGAAAAATAGATGTTGGGTGATATTCCGATACACACAAAATTTCATGCGAATCGGTCCAAGCGTTTCGTAGGAGTATGGTAATTAACATTTGTGACACGAGAATTTTATATTATACATAGGGATTATAAACCAAATATTAACTAGCTTTTCGCCCGCGGCTTCGAACATTTATAACTTATCTATATTATATTATGACGAAACGAAATTACTCTTAAAGAAATCTATTTGAATGCATAATTAATCAGGATTGAAGAAATAAAAATACAATCAAAATGAGAACTTCCTGTACATTTTATGATGATACTAATAAATACAAATACTAACGTATAAAAAAATTATTTCTAACCTTTTTCAAGTCGGTTGAAAATAAAAAAGCCTGCATATTCAGTAATGTTTTGTCCTTCATGTGACCATTAGTTGATTGTAGGGTGGAGTACATTGTAACAACTAACACTACATTACATTTACTTGGAAAACAATTTTCAAAATTGTTTCCTACCTATGTAAGTACTAATGTAAAAGATGGTAAAATTGTATGTTGTTAATGTTTTAATTTATAACTTGAATGTACAGAATACTTACAAAGAATTGTCGTATGTGACTAGCTGGACTATATTACTTAAAATAAATATTATTTTATGCCTTTTTTGCTTAAAAACTAATACATATAAATTTACTCCCTTTTCTATACTCCAATTAAACGGATTTTAAATATGTTTTTTCTAATTTTTCAACTACTCTATAAAAAGACACGATGGAAAATTTCAAATTTCAAGATTTTGGTTCTAATAGGTTCTAATATAGTGTGTCGACATTTAGTTAACAAAACAGTACAGTAGAAAATGTACGTCATTCATCCACTTAAAAATTATAATAACTAATGAATCGAACCACACTATTTCAAGTAAAAGTCATTTATCAAAGCCTACGTGGTTGAAAAACAACAAACTCTAAAGTTGTTTTCTTGTTTTTGATTTATGCGTTATACGTTTAGAAATTCAAGGCTTTTTGACGGAAATTGAGTTTTCTTGGTTTTATGCATATTTAATACTGATTTGAAATGAAAGAATTTTGAATTTTGAAAGGCGTTTAAATTTTAATTAGGAGGCATTTAGTAGGTATTTCATTTCTGAACTGTGTATTTATAAGTAGAGTTCCTATAGTATTTTGGTCTTAGATTTTGGTATTTATATTTTAAGCGACTGCATCGTTTTACTCAAGTGCAATATTAATTTGTAAGTAAATGTAAGCTAATTTCTTAGCTACTATTAAAATATATTCTGTGCTAATATGTTAATTAATAAAACCAGAGTTTACCTGTCCATCCGACAGGCTCTGCCTGGGTCGGAAGATTAAAATAAATACATTATATTGTCTACAACTAAATATACAATAGCCTAAGTCACCCAGAGATAATATTACTTTTCTGTAAATGAAAGAATTAATGTATCTATCGAGTAGTTTTAAGTAAGTAAAATTGTTATTCGTAAGAAACAAACAAAACTGAAATCTAACCTCTATTAAGTATATTTATTTGATACAGATTTTGATACTATACCTGTATTTTACTTATTTCAATCAATACAAGAAAATCACTTAATTCACAACACCAAACGAATATACATACAAAATTTCACTTCATATTAATATTACATATCTATTTCCCGCCAAACCTATATCTATTTCCATATTTTTGCTCGCGAACGGAGCTGTCGAAAATCCGGTTAATTTGAAAAGCAATTTATATGTTTTAATATTTAAGAAACTATTTTAAATGGCTTTTTGATGAATAGGCTTCAGAATTGTGACTAATATAGTATTAAAAATGCAAACTTAAATCTGTTTGTCTGTATATCTGTTTTCACGTCTATAACACAGAATGAATATGAATGGAATTTGATACAGAGATAGTTGAAGACCTGAAACACGACATAGGATAAGTTTTATATCGGAAATCCCGCAGAAACGGAAACTATCAAGGTTTTCCTTTTAACTACACGGACGAAGCACTAATATTAGAAAGTAGGTACGTACGATAGAAAAAAAATAAATTACAAAGACGAATGAATTTTGTCTTGCAAATATTATATACTATTACATACTAGTTATATACATTTACTTGTATAATAGGTATACATTCACAGTACAAAATTACACCAAATTTTGGAAACTAGCAAAATGCCAACAAGAAAACTCGCTTAAGCGCAAATGTTTTATTCCATCCACCACATCCCCTGCGGAAGGGCTTCCTGTAATTACCGACTCGGCTTAAATGCCGAAATTCGTTGTTCTGAGAAAAGTTTTATTTTTTAGTGTATTGTGGAATAAATTTGCTATATACACGTACATTTACACACGTTTTTACCTTTACGAATACGAATGTTATAGAACACTAGCTGTGCGCCGCATTTTTACTCGCATTGCTCCGCTCCTATTGGTCTTAGCGTGATGATATATAGCCTATAGCCTTCCTCGATACATGGGCAATAATTATTCAAATAGGACCCGTAGTTCCTGAGCTTTTTCGTGAAAGAATAAAAAATGTTTAGTTGTTTTGTTTCATGTTGTGTTGTTTTAATTTTAATTATTGTATTCTGTGTTAATTGTCTTTGTTATTATTGTGGAGTCAAATAAATGATCTTTCTTTCTTTCTTTAAAACATACATCCATTCTGAAAAACTTTCGCATTTATAATATTAATAAAAGTAAGGATACCTAAATGAAAATAACCTATTTTTATCATATCCTTGAGTGAAAAGCCTTATTGAATATTGAATTTAAATGATACGTGACTCCCCTTATACTAAAATTTCGGACATTGCTTCAAGAGGCTCTTTAGAGGCCACTCCAATGTTTCCACTGAGGGTCGTTCAGGAATTGTTATTCAAGTTTCAATTGATTATAGATATATTAAGTATACTTTAAATATAATGTATAAAGTATAGGTACTTTATAAAAGAAGGTATATCTGATTGTGTTGTGTCTTAATTCGTAATTTTATTGTGTCGTTGTTAACCTTTGGAAATTAAAGATTTTAACGGATGTTTAACGCGATTTATTCGCGTATAATAATGAATGAATCGTCCGTTAAAAATCTTTAATTTCTAAATGTATAATACTGCGTAAAAAGCAAACAGAAAAAAATAGTATGTTATTGACCTTTTTAGAAAAAAAATCTTATTGAAAATGTTGTTACCTACAAAAATTATCACGTAGGTCGTAGGTAGTCGTCTTGTCTTTAAAATATAAAAATTAAAAGGAACAGTGAACAGAGTCGTAGCGTTATAAACACGTTATAAATAATTATATATAATCTTGTAAGGTTATAAAAAACCGTATTCTTCGACAAATTAACTTTTCAAGACTATAATATTGTGTTTATTATTCGATCTTGTCGTTTTTAAAAGCTCGTTCAACCTAACTTTATAATAATATTTAGATTTATAAAACTATGGTCACACAGAAGAAAATTTACAATTCACGTATCACAGATAAAAGAAAATACTTATTTATTTACGTACCTTACTCTACCAAAAAGTTTGTATGCATATAAGGTATACAATTTAATCGAATATAATTACTAAAATACATTTAAGAACAACGTTCAGAACCTACCCCTACCTTGTTGTTATGTACCTTCATAATAGTATGACAGAGTATGACGATTCAAAAGCATTTTTAAATAAAATAATTCTTTGTTTAATGTAAAGTTAATAAACCGTTGTTTTATTTCATATGATATACCTATTTGTGTTTTGGCTACGCGTGTTAGTTTTTATTTTACACGTATCTAGGGTATAAAAAAGTTGCTAGTCTCTTGAGACTAAATACTGTATTCATACTGTTAGGTTAGGTATAAAAAAATGTGTAAGGAATATTTTTTATGTTATTCTGTTTTATATTTTTTTAATATAATTAACCCTAGATTACTAACCTTCGTCGATTCGACGACGCGTCACCAAAAAAATCGCTATAACTTTTACGCGCGCGACCGTATGGTTTTCTAACTTCAGCTAATCTCAGCCGACCCATTGCTCTTGCGATGGACGGTAGTGCTTTGTGCGTGGTAGGTCCACACGCGCTGTACCAGCAACCATGGCTCGTCACATCGACGAAGGTTAGTATTAACGTAACTTTTCGTACTATTTAGTTAAGTTAAAATTACGTTATTTTATCTTTTATAATGGTGCCTATTATTTTATTTTTTAGATATGTTATTAATAGAAGTCGAAAGCGATGAGGAAAATTCATCTGCGAGAGAGCCTGAAGACCACATTGAGGCTGATGAGGCATGAAATGGAGTGGGTGATGATGAAGTTTCTATTGTAAATAAAGAGAAATTTCCAGATCAAGATTATGAGGCAAGTAGTAATACATCTGCCTACGTTCCATTGAAGACGAAAAACGTAGCACTTCAGCTGACCCTAGTGATTTGATTATAAGACCATCGCGTACCATTCTTCTTGGGAAAGATAAACACATATGGTCACCACAACAGTCAAGGTCACAAAGCAGAAGACCTTCAAGGAACATAGATACATAACACGAGGGTCTGTACGGTTTTTTTCAAGATATTTTAGATCCTCTCCCATGTTTTTCAGGTATAATTACTGATGACATTACTGATACTCTGCGGGACTCAATCACATACATATTAAACATGCCAGAAAGAAGTAATGTGAATGTTATAAATGAGACTGAGCAAAGTAATGATGCTTATGTCCCTCCACAGCAAAATTAAATTAACATAATATGCTATATGTCCCTCCATAAAGCAAAGGTAGACTAAAAATAGGTGCACTAAGTGCAAAAAATCGTTGTGTGCGGAACACAAACTTGATGTGTGTCACAAATGTTTTAGATCCTAAGCTATTATCAAAATTATATTTTTAATTAATTTTTCAGATATTATTTTTGTAATTAATAGTTTATTTCGAGCAATTTAGTGGTATATATTATGTGTACGAATTTTTCAAAAATTTTAAGAATTTTCATAAAGCGTGTAAACTATGATCTCATTTTGATGACTGTTTGAATTAAAAATATGGTAATATAAGTATTTTAATATTTTTATATGTAGATTAATACATTGTCCTTAAAATAAAAACATAACTACAAATATATTTTTTTAATTAAACCCCTTAATCCCCTCCAATAAAAAGCGTAGTCGAAACGACGAAGGTTAGTATTAAACGTTGAAAAATAAGGTTAGTGTTCTAGGGTTAATAAAGTATGTCACTATTTGTTAAATTCTGTTTAAGTAATTGAGCTGGCACCTTTGTTAATATTCAAATCACATCTATATACATACTAAAATTATAAAGCTGAAGAGTTTGTTTGTTTGAACGCGCTAATCTCAGGAACTACTGGTCCGATTTGAAAAATTCTTTCGATGTTAGATAGCCCGTTTATCGAGGAACGCTATAGACTGTATATCATCACGCTAAGACCAACAGGAGCGGAAGAATGCAGGTGAAACCGCGGAGCGCAGCTAGTATGCCATAAAACAAAGTTGCTTCCCGCTTCCTCGGTCCCTATGTATGCTTAGATCTTTAAAACTACGCAATAGCTTTGAAGAAGTTTTTTTTAATAGAACGGTTCTTGAGTAAGGTTTAAGTATATTATTTATAGTATTATATTACTAGCTTTCCGCCCGCGGCTTCGCCCGCTTTGTCTGAAACCTAATAAATTATATATACTAAAACATTCCTCTTGAATCGCTCTATTTATTAAAAAAGCGCATCAAAATCCGTTGCGTAGTTTTAAAGATTTAGACATAGGAGCATAGGGACAGGGAAAGCGACTTTGTTTTATACCATGTAGTGATAATAATATTATGTAGTGAAGCCATAATTCGACAAAAGTGAATAAAAAGTACTATGCAAATTAATTAAAAAATAGCGTGTTAATAAAAGATAAATATTCAGGAAATATTGTCGTTATGTTCCGTCCACTAATGAAGAGAACGCTAATGACAAGCGTGACATGAATTTTAGTTTTAATGATATAAAAATATATGGATAAGTATGAAAGATTGGTCGTTTGGTGTGACATAACGGATGCATAAGTGTGGATGGGTTTAAGCGTAGAGATAGATTGTAGATTTATGTAACGTATAGCGCTATTACTATTATAAATGCGAACGTTTGTGAGTAAGGATCTACGTATGGATGTTTTTTAGTCTTTCACGCAAGATCTGCTAAACCGATTTTCATGAAATTTGTCACACATAGAGGGTAACTTGCATAGTTTTTTTCCCGGAAATCCCTCAGGAACGGGAACTATTCAGGATTTTCTTTAAAAACGCGGGCGAAGCCGTGGGCGTGAGCTAGTATTTATTATTTACTCTATAACCATGATATTTAGCTCCACGTGTATGTCATAAAGCAAGCATAGACATCTGTGTCACACTGTCAATTCATTGTTTCTTTTGTTTTCATGTTTTCTTTGTTAAAAGGTAATGTACCACTTTTCTAGTATAATACGTACGTATATTAAGGGTAATAATGGTTGTTTCTTTTAGATTAAAATTATATGTGATATGTGTTTTATGTACAAGAACTTTTGCAGATTGTATTTTTTTCAATACTATTATGTACTATTAGAATAATTAAATAAAAGAGTAAAAACCAATAATATTTATGTAAATTTTTTAAATTGACTTACAGAAATGTCCACGACTGGATTACATCTCAAGATTTTTTTTTAAATCTTTGTTAAGTTTGAGATTTATAATTTATTTGAAACGACTAACTTTTCGAATTCTTAAAAACTTATATTCTTTTTTCTTTAAATATCTGAATATTTTGCACGACTTTAGCAATAAGGACGATAATATAGGATAAAAATAATTATATAGTATATTGCTCATCACAAATAGGTAGATATTATATTATATTATGTACTTAAGTATACGGTAGGAAATTTATATAATAACACTATCCCATCTGTCTAGACCCTTTTGTTTAATACTATATCATCAATCTTGAGGAATTACTGAGCTAACTTAATAACTCACATTTTTCCCATAATCTGAGATTACAGATCAAATATAATATTGTATATTATGCTTTTATTATATAATTCTTACTAATCCCAATATTTTTTTACAAACTTACTATAAATCATAATTTAAACTGTAAGTATCAACATTTCTCGTATGTTTAGAATCGTAATTTATATATAATATTATAAATGCGAAAGTAGCTCTATCTGTCAGTCTGTCTGTCTCTTCTTCACGCCTCAATTGACAACATTTCATTTTTCATAAGGCCATGAAAGAAAAAAACCGTTTCTTTATTTTGCTCTTGCGATTACAGAAAAAAAATTATTTCATTTTTTAATCGCATATTTTAAGAGAAATTAAATAAAAACGATAAATGTGATGATGACGTCATACATACGGAGGAATAAAAATGCGCCTTAGCCTAATTTAAAAGGTTTCTCTGTCTACGAAAAAAAGTTAAAAAAAAAAACTATCACTGACATTTACAGGGTATGGCATGTGTCAAATTTCATATTAATGTCATTTTTGTGAATTATTCATGTCAACAAACTTTTAAATCGTGTTATTTTGTTTTGGTTTTCTAATTTAATCTCATTAGCGTGATGTTTGTTTGATTGGAGTTGGACCAATTCATTTATATTAAACAAATAGTGCCTATAGTGTTCATAATTTTCTTGAAATAAAAGACTTTGTTTACTTACTAAAAGTTGTATTTATTTAACACTTTCCAACGTTTTTGGGATAGTATATTTGTTTCGCAGAAATTTTCAGCACCCCTTAACAAATCCTGCATAAAGTCATCATCATCAGTACTTGTGAATAAGTTTCTTTTGTTTAAAATTTGGATCAGCAATTAACAAAATATAACAATATTTACAAAGCTTGACGAATCAAAGTGACAAATGTGCCAAAATGTCAACTGTCAAGATTTTTTTTTAATTTACACTAGTTAAGTGGCAAAGGAAAAGATGTATTCCTCCGTATGTATGACGTCATTTGGCGCTTACGACATTTTAGAATGAGATGATTTTAAAACTCAAAAAGATGAATGAAAACTTCGATATTTAGAAAAAGCAAAAAATACGTGTATCATAATTTTCGATCTAGTTTTCATTAAAATAAAAAAATAAGTAGCTTAAAATTTTGAAATGTTGTCAATTACTGAATTGATTTGAATGAAATTTGGTACCTACAAAGATAGATGGAGACCTGTTAAAAGACATACGTAAAGCATAACTGTGCAGGTATTTCCTTGATTACACGTACGAAGCCGCGGGCAGAAAGCTAGTACGTACTATAAATTTTATTTTTTTTTTTGTTTCGCCAATATACATAATATGTTAAGTATAATTAAATAAGTTTTGAATAACACTAAAGGGTAAATTCATGTAACTAATGAACTATTTTTCATACCCTTAACCTTAAGTGTAAGTGATGAGGGTGTCCTGCAAAAATAACATTTGCCGGGTCAGCTTGTTAACTTAACTATATCACTAGGTACATAGTATAAAACAGAGTCGCTTTCTCTGTCCCTTTGTATGCTTAAATTTTGAAAACTACGTAGCGGATTTTGATGCGGTTTTTTTAACAGATAGAGTGATTCAAGAGGAATATATCTTAATCTTAATCTTAATATATATAAATCTCGTGTCACAATGTTTGTCCTCAATGGACTCCTAAACCACTTAACCGATTATAATAAAATTCGCACACCATGTGCAGTTCGATCCAACTTGAGAGATAGGATAGTTTAAACATGTAGGTACCACGGGCGAAGCCGGGGCGGACCGCTAGTTTTAGTATATAATTTATTAGGTTTCAGACAAAGCGGGCGAATCCACGGGCGGTAAGCTAGTAAATATATAAAAGAAAGTTGAGTAGTTCGATGACGATATTAATACTTTAAAAAAAACTTACGAAAAAAGATAACCCGGTCGAAGCCGGGGCAAGCTGCTAGTTATATTATGTAAAAACAAATATTAAATTGCCTACTGCTAATTAACTAAATGACTAATTAAACTAATTCGCTACCACATACACTATATTAAACTTCATTCTTATCATACCAATCAACAACTTTAACGCAAAAACATAACTTACACCATCCGACAAAAATATATTCTTGAACCTGAATATTACGCTAAAAACATAAAAATTTACACCTCCACAAAATGAGCCTTGAATAAAACCGGCCAAGTGCGAGTCGGACTCGCGCAAGGAAGGTTCCGTACTATCAAGAAAAAAAATACGAAAAAAAACACGTTTATAGTATGGGGACTCCCCCTAATATGTTTTTTTTTTAATTTTTAGTATTTGTGAAAATTTCAGCTTTCTAGCTAACACAGTTTATGAGATACATCCTGGAGAGGACATACAGACAGACAGCGGAGGCTTAGTAAAAGGGTCCCGTTTTACCCTTTGTGTACGGAACTCTAAAAAATGCGTATTTTCGTACAACAGAATAATATTTGTAACAATAAAAAGCTCGCGAAAGCATAATTGTGGTAGTTTTACAGCCTTCGTGACTTGGTTACGTGACAAAGTGTGTTTCTAAATTTCCCATTGATTTTCATGTAGTTTATTAAAGTAATAATGGATTAGGAGAAACACTGAAGTATGAGTTCATTAATCTTACTTATATTTTAAACTAGCTTTCCGCCCAAGGCTTTGCCCGCTTTGTTTAAAACCTAATAAATTATATACTAAAACATTCCTCTTGAATCACTCTATCTATTAAAAAAACCGCATTAAAATCCGATGCGTAGTTTTCAAGATTAAAGTATGCAAAGGGACAGAGAAAGCGACTTTGTTTTATGCTGTGTAGTGACTAGCATTTTGCGCATAGTTTTAGATCTTCTATTGATTTGTAATTTCAATAAATATCGTAATGGATGCTAATCTATATACATACTTACAACAATCATGTCATAGTGTTTGTATACAAAGTCCTCGTAAACAGCTTAGCTGATTTTAATGAAATTATATTCGTCGCTAGGTCAATGTCTGGTTGTTAACTATGTTTAAACTTGTGTGTAATACAACAACCGCTTTGGATATACCTTTATTAAATATAATTAGCTACACTAAATACAAATCTATTTTTAAACACCATTCCATTCTAATTTACATAACATCCAATTATACTCGCCACATCATTAAAATGTAAAGAGAATCTAAAAATACATCAAAAACATGAAACTCTAGAACAACACGAATATGAAACCATAATAACTTGACCGCACACTCTGCTATGAAAATGGCATTAAAAAATTCACGCAAGGACGACTCCATTACTTTCCCTGTCTCGTTAAAAGTTTTAGAATGCATGGCGTTATGGTAAAGAGGCACTTTTTTAATTTGGTAAGCGAACGAGCAATGTATAATGTGCTTATTATGTTGCGAAAATGTGGAGTTGTTATAAGTTGTGTTTTTTGTGGATATGAAAAACTATGGCTTGATGTTAACATGCTAAATATATATTTTGTTATTTAGACTTGCCAATCCGAATGGTTCATAATATTTAGCTCTCAATGGAACTATATCCAGATTTTTTTTATTAACAATGTTTATTTTATTATCAACTGGCTTTCCGCCCGCGGCTTCGCCCGCTTTGTCTAAAACTTAATAAATTATATATTAAAACCTTCCTATTGAATCACTCTATCCACTAAAAAAAAACCGGATCAAAATCCGTTGCGTAGTTATAAAGATTTAAGCATACAAAGGGACATAGGGACAGAGAAAGCGACTTTGTTTTATACTGTGTAGTGATATTTAGATTATTCAACAAACAGTGAACAACATTATTTGTTATTTAAACATGATTCGTAGCTTTTCTTTAAAACAAGATGCTATTTTCGTAATGTTTTATTTTTTTAAGTAATTAGACAGTGTACTTTAACTTTCATGTTATACTGTATATAATATACTTGGGTAAGTTCTATGCCACATTTTTCTCTGTAGGATATTACAGAAATCACTACATTGTATAAAACAAAGTCGCTTTCTCTGTCTCTATGTCCCTTTGTATGCTTAAATCTTTAAAACTATACGCAACGGATTTTGATGCAGTTTTTTTTAATAGATAGAGTTATTCAAGAGGAAGGTTTTAGTATATACTTTATTAGGTTTTAGACAAAGCGGGCGAAGCCGCGGGCGGTAAGCTAGTAAGAAAATAAAACATTTCTCTCAAAGCAATAAAAATACTTTAAAATAATTGTGTTATAGCCATAAAAGACTTATAATTTGTAAATGTTATCAAAAGTACATTAAAAGTTCAATATAATAAAGCGTAATGTTCTAACCATTATTCAAAAGTTAAATGAATACATGACTGAGCAAAATGGCCTATAAAACGTTTTATATGATGACATCGGAAATCGTGGCTTAATTTTACTCCAAAACTTTGTGTTAGCCCATAGAGAAAGTAATAAAAAATGTTCTGGCATCATTATGGAAATGTATGAGAAAATTGACAAGATTTAAGAAGTGCTATGTACAGTTTCTCAGTAGAAACTGGTGGTAAATATTAGATACCAATAAATTATGATGATTCAAAAGCATTTCTACAAGTCTAGTTGAATAAAAAAGAGCGTGTGTACCGAGCACTCGTGTCAGAAGTGAAACTTCTTAGGCAAGATTCAAAGATACCAAAATCGCCTCACTCCATGACGTGACGGTATTGCCATGACGCGACCTTAAAATTTTACTTTCAACGCACCTTAAGAAGTTTCGCTTCCAGGTTAGTTTGAGTTTGCAAAACCATACGGCTACTGACATCGTAAAAGATAACACAAAAATCTGCTATCCCCAATCTAACCAGAAACTTTTCTAGTGATGTTCCTTTATAAATCAAGAATATCGATAAACCTTAATATCGATTTGACCTTTCTAAGGCTTTTGACTGTGTAGAACATACTACTCTATTAC
>CAJQZM010014778.1:0-11620 GCA_907164665.1 Colias nastes
CGGAACAGAGCCGAGTGTTCCTGGTTGAAAAAGCGCAAATGCCGGCTAAAACTATTCCGAGATGTTTATAGCATTGCAATGGACGTATTTTTGTTAACATCAATTCTTTTTATCGTCGTATATAACAATCGATTTATTCTATAAGTATAATAAACTTCTAAATCTGTAGGACATTTATCTAATAATTCAGCTTCAACTCTATTCATAAGTTAGAAACATGTATTCCAATTTCAACGAATATTGGAAATTATTAAGCCAAAATGTTATCGACATCTTTTGATCAACAGAGCTGCCTATTTTTCAACTGTTTTATGTTAAAATAAACTCGAGTTAATCAAACTGGCTAATCAAAAATCACAAAGATCCGCAGTTACAGTCTATATTAATGAAGGACATAACATTTTTCACTAGTCCCAATACGATAAGCTTCACAATGCAACGCAAAGACCTAAATCCTGCGTTAACGAACCCAGGATTATAATCCCAGGAACCGCTCCGACAAATTAACAAGCTTTGCTGCCTACATTCTATAATCAGTGGCTTCATTTGTGAAAGAACTTGTATTTATCTGTGTAATTATATTGGCTTTTCATTTACACGACTGCGTACTGGCTTTTAATAGCCGTTTTGTAGATTATTTGCTTACAAGAACGCGTAAGGCTGAGGTTATAAGGAAATAAGGCAAGGAACATGCGAGGAAAAACATGAATAAATACAGAAAAGTTATGAAACAGAAATTTATTTAGGTATTAATGTAATGTAATATTATGTTCGCTAAGAATGTAGAAGAAAGATCAAGTAGATTTAAAGCGTAGATAACCAGCAAATTTGTAATGTTATTGTATTTAATAAAGATTTCACTTATTCAGTAGGTAACAATAAATTGTCTCACCTCTATTTCACGTACAAAAACAACATTAAAAAGCAAACAGCAATCGGTAAATACGTACATTAAATATAGAACATGAACTCAGTTCGTAATGTACTGCGAATACATTTTTAAAGCATTCCGCTGAAAGAGAATACGCTAGTGTCATCCGAAGTGCGGAAATGCGTCACATACATCAGGGGAAATAGAAAATGGCCGCCAGATCTGAGGACGCGATGTGATTCAGAAACTGCGTGCTGTAAAAATTCTCACTACCAATTAAGAATTTAGTACAAAGCTGTGTTAAGCAATATTTAGGTTATTTTTTTCTCAATTTAAATATGCTTTTTAAAACTTAAATCAAGTATTATTTGCAGTTATCAATATGTTTTACGTACCTTGACTTTTATCGTAAATAACATTACAAATCAAAAGCTTATAAGAGTCTTATAAGCAACCTATAATCTTATTTAAAACAAAAAAACAGAGGACCCATTTCATTGGGTTGGTAACTTATTAGAATATACCTAGTACAAATAGTGCGTCTTTTTTAAAAACTAAATACATAATTATGAACTTAAAGCACAGACTATAATTGTTACACTTTGGACGCGCTAAGCTTTGGCTTAAAACCTAGAAAAAAATGCCTGACTCTCATGAAACGTTGTCCACTCATACATCTTTTAAAGTAACACAGATTAGTAATGCATTACCTAATTACTACTTAGTTTACAAATTAATTGTTATAAGGAAAATAAAACATTTCATGCAACAGTTAATTATTAATACAATATACCTAAGCATTTTCTAACAATTGTTGTGTCCTAACGCTGAAATTATTTATGGAATTCGAGTAAATATAATTCTGTTGAATGTAAATAAATAAATTTACATGCCTAAATTATTGATAGATTGTGGCTGACCATTACTTACTTATTCAATCCAGTGTATAAAATCACACCTACATTTGTAATAAATGTGCAAATTTTGTATTGAATTCCCTTGAAGTTATAATGAATTACGATATTTTAAATTTTTTATTAAGCTATTGCATAGCTTCTATCGCGGGCCTTGAGCGCGGGGACCGAATCCAGAAATTCCGTAACGAAAAAACCTCACGCTCCCCACTCCGACGGGCACGGAAGTGTGGCTTGAAGGCATAGCATGCAATAGCTTTACCGCGGCAGTCCCCGAGTGCCACACGTCTTTTTAATTTTTTATATTGAATTGATCTGTTTTCATCGTATGAGTATCCGTATGAGAGTTGCGAAATAAAATCTCTAAATTCATACGTGTGTTTATGCGCCTAATTAATAGTGTCTACCAATTCCTCTTCTAGTTTGAATTACAATTATTCTTTAAACATAAATTAATAATACATGCCTCTATAATACATGTTTTTAGTAAATTCATTCACGTAATATATAATTTAGAATATAAAGTCTTCACAAATAAAGTAATCATGCTAGGCTTCGTTAAATTTGTATTCAATCCCACGTATTTATTTTCGAATGGAAAATAACTTTTTTCTTATTAGAAAAACCTTTAATAGCAGTAACCCTCTTTCTTGTATAACCTTAAAAGATTTAAATTTAATTTCTCTAAATTAAATATAACGTACCCATTTGATATATATTACCTATTCAATATAATATAATATTATTTTCACACACCTAAACTTTTAATTTGCAAATTAAATATTTAGCTAATAAATATTTAGCTTTATTTAAACAATAATGTCTTAAATGTGTTGTTAATATACACATTTCGTCTAATGTCAACTGAATCAATCGGTCATGAACTAAGAATTGCAGTTAAGTACTCCCTAGACGGTAATGCAAGCATGACATGCGTTAGGTACTTCAATCGTATCCAATGTAGTGGGACTACATGAGTGTCAAAAAAGCTAAGATCTTTTTATAGAGTTCGCGTCCAATCTCGATTTTTAATAGTACTACAGTGCAAGAAACACAAAGCTTTTGCATGACATCTAAACGATAATTTATTTATTTATTTGTATTTTTATTTAGAATTTCCAACAAAGAAAACATAATTTATAATCATACATGCATTACACCACTTAACGCATGTCATGCTGCATAATACCGTCTAGAGAACACATTATAATATGTAAATAGTACAATCAAATGCCACGTAATTTGATATATCACAATGGCATTACACGAATGGCAGGCAATTAGAATTATTTTAGGCGATTAGCTGAACGATCCTTACTGGGCGCGCCGTAAGGATTTCGCGTACAAAACGTACGTAATACTAATTAATGTACATATAATAATATGTTGTATAATATAATATATTAGAACCAGGTCGTGCGTAGAAATAGGATCTAAATTATTTTTAGGAACATGATTTGTATATTGAATAAACTGTAAGAAGTTTATATTGTTACTAGCGGCCCGCCCCGGCTTCGCCCGTGGTACATATGAAAAATAGATGTTGGCCGATTCTCAGACTTACCCGATATGCACAGAAAATTTCATGAGAATCGGTCAAGCCGTTTCGGAGGAGTATGCAGACTAACATTGTGACACGAGAATTTTATATATAAGATAAAATTAATTTTTAAATGAACATTTTCAGTACGTGTCATCATCATTTGTGTACGTATTTCATAAATATTATTTAATAAAAATTCAATGACATAACATCTTCAACATATTGCTTACTAGTCATATTATAAAACATAGGCACAATATCTACCTGACGATTAAAGAAGAAATTAACGAAACACAAAAAATCAATTAAGATTTAGGTTAGGTACGATATAGGTAGGTTCTTTAATTAAAATTAGTAGTGGTAAAAAGCATTAGTAGCAGAAGAAGTAATCGAATAAATATTCACAATTTTTCAGTCAATAATTTCAAGGGCCAGTTATCTCAATCCAATCCGATATCTAATTCGTGTGTCCCACGCGAGCGGACATGCGGTCGTGTCGGATCCGCTTCCTCTGCCCGCCGCAGAGTTCCGTCTTTACCCGATTGTGACTTTACGGAGTTTGGTATACGGCGTGTGAATCTATGTTATATCTATCGGCGTTTGATAAACAGATTTGAGATTGCAGTTGGTTAATATTTTTGATTTAAATCTGCGTTAGCTAAATTGGTTTGAATAATTATCTGATGAGATGTAGTTGGGCAAACATGTTAATACTAATCTTAGTAGGTACTCACTCACATTATCCAACAATGATATGGTAGTAATGATTGCTAAGCCCTATTAGGAAAAATAATAATGTAAAATACAACTTTAGAATGCCAATAATTTTAAATAATTTTCAGAATGTAATAAATTTGAGATGTGTTATTTCCATATCAAGCCAATAAATAAATGATTTCTAATAAGACATCATTATCACTTTCGCTAAAATGTTAAAAAACAAAGACATACCCAAAAATCGTGAATATAAACAATAAGTAAAAAGATACAACATCATTACAAGCACTTATACACACAACAGAAGCTTTTAGTATGATAAGAATACAACAATAAATTTATTTCAATGCATTTCAAAAATATTCGATAAAACTGCATCGGCTTGTATCCTTTTATTGATACAACGGCAATTAGTGTACGTTTTATTTTAAAAATAATTGTCAATTCGTAAATGATAACGTCGCTTTATCAATCCATTAAACAACCGTTAGACTCCAAATAATAAAATACAATTCAATGACTTGAATGTTGAAAAAACTTCAACGATCCTTGTATAATATAGCACTTAATTAATGCATAATAATGACGATACTTGGCTTAGCATTTTGTATTCAACGAGTAATAAAACGTACATGATACGAATATTGTTGTTTCGAGAAAGAAATAAGAATGTGACATTTCGGAGGTCGATCCCTGTGTATGGCCGGTGATGTTTATTTTATACTACAAAACAAGGGTCAAAAAGAATCGACGTGGCTGGTCCGTCCGACATGTTACGCTTGTCAGATAAATCACAAGTTTAATAACAGTAAAAAGAACGTAATGTCTGGTATAAATTTGAGAATGATTAAGAACAAGTTGTTCATTGCATGAGTTGTGGTCGGAATTCTGCGTGTACGGTGTTCATATTAACGATTAATGTTAATGAAATTATTGTAATGTTTAATCTTATTGCTTGTAATCAGAACTTGTTCGCTTTCGTTTTTATCCCTACGTCCTCGTGCTTTTTTTGCACCTTGTGACAGACAGTTTTTAATTATAAGTTGAGGTTTTAAGTTATATCCGCGTAATTCATTACATATTATTCACAGCATTCGCAAAACCAATGAAGTTTTTATCAATAAGCCTTCTTTCTCTTAATTCTACGTCCAAATGTAATCTCAATAGATATAAGTCATATTACTTCATATCTTTATTTATTATTAATTAACTACGCACAATTAAAGTTTTCAGTTAAGTTTGTTCAAGTAGGTATTCCGTACAACCACCAATAATACAATTGATTAAAGTCCCTAATGACGATGGAAACAGCAAACACAAAACCTATAAAATGCAAGTTTAAAAAAAATATCCACAAAGATAGTTTCTTAAAAGTATATGATCAGTATTAACGGGTTTATAAATATACAATGAGACGCTGAATCCATCATCTCGTGGTAACGGCGTTTTAAGCCCAATTGGCAACCGATTTTTGTCAGTGGGCGGAACATAATTTTCATCATAAAACCCATAGAATTAGGTAAGACACACTCATCCGCATTTATTACTGCCATTCTTCGTCACTTAGCAGATATTGATTGATTATAAAAACTCGTCAATCATCAAAGTAATGCGAAAGAGACCACACCTCAAGTGCCAAATAAAATTAAAGTTTTACAATCGTCGGCTAATTGCTGTTTTAATAAAACGCATTCGCGAAACAATTATGGAAATTCGCGTGTATGTACGATATTCGTTGGCGGGGTTTTTGATCTGCTGGCTTATTAAATTTTATAATATCATTGCTGTTTATATCTTTGGTCGGTTTTATTTGTGTGCCGAGTTTTGTTTCTGTAAATGCTGCATTTTTTTCTTAATTATGCTCCTTTTTAATGGCCCACAATGAAAGTCAATGTTTGTTTTTATATCATTCATTATTGTCTTTATTGGTGTTTAAAAAAATATTATATTGTGACTGTGTATAAACTGATCGTGGAATAATGACGTCGCTGGACATATTCTAAACTTGCTAAAGGAGAAAAAATCTTAATGCGTATTTTTAAATAACTATGATTCCCTATTAGATCGGATGAAGAACTGGTAAAGCCAGATCGATTCTATGGCTATTCGATTAAAGAAATCTAATCGAAAGTGAAAATTTCTCGTTTCATAGAAAAGCTCTGCTTGAGATCACTTGAGCAATGAGTGAATAGTTTTAATCCTTCTATTGTATTGATATAATAGTGAAAGTGCTAAAATTTTATATAGAACCCCTGTAGTGGATATATTTTTGGTTAATAGTGTAATGGTGTCTCACTTATTATTTTCTAATAAAAAACACTGGTCTTATTGTTCAATATCAGTATTTGCATCGAAACGCAAATAAGACATTACAGTCAAAAGTAAAGTGACAAAGACGTCCAATAATTACTTTCAATAAAAGCAACAATAGGATTAGCCGTGCCTTTAAATAACCTAAACTGCGAAATGTCATTCAAATAAGTAACGAGGTGATTTACCTGTCCAAAAATTAATCCTCTCGACGCGAAAATAAATATTTTTTTCTGCAAAAAACGATTTATATCTGGTTATAGAGAAAATTTAATTCTTTTGTGAGTTGTACTTTAAATCTCTTCTAGAGTGGATACGCGAAATGTTACTTTACGCTTTGACGTATAAGGTGTAATTTTATGTGGCTAAATTTAATTCAAGTGTGAGACATATTTATTTTGCGAAATCCAATTTTCTGGTGACGTCTCATGTGTCGACTTTAAATGGTGTCGACTATAGTCCTGTCTACATCGTTTCACGCTCATTCTTTGTGATATTAAATCTTCAATACTGATACTTATACTCGTAAATGTGCTTGGAAATATTATCTTAAATTGGTACGCGAGTTTCAATTGAAAAAAATAAAATAAATTACGTCTGCGATGGGTTTAGTATAATCTAGCGGTGATATTGTTTTTCATTATGTTTTGACTTGGGTTTTTCTTGCGAGATGAGCTTTTAAAAGCTAGATAATTGGATTCGATATATTTTATTAATAAATGACATACCTATCTAATTCCGAGTTTTAAATACAATCATTTTATTGTACTTTCTAACTATAGTGAAATCCAAGTGCAGCTTATCTCGGGAATGTATTTGATGATTGGAAAAACAGCCGAAACACATCACATTTTTTTCTCTTTTATTATAACAAAAGGAATCTTTGTAAGACAACCAAAAAATATTTCACTCAAGTGCGAATTCATGACGTCCATATCAACATAGTATACTGTATAATACAACTATCACCCGTATCGATAAAATCAATTTGACTAGATCTAACTGGCTGCGTTCGCGCCCTTTTCGCCATAGCGCACCGTTCCCGCGCTTTGCAAGCCCGTGACCGATGACGTATGTAGGTGTCATAACGGTACCTTTATTTATTGCACTATAACTCACATAAAACTAAGCTCCCGTAGATACCATCTTGCATTCCTACCGGTCCCTACTTTGAACTATGGGACAGTTTTAAGAATGCGTCAAAGCCTCTTAAGTTTAAGGTTAACGAGAGTTGTGATTGCGTCTTTCAAATACTTCGTATTAATATTCCAATAAATAATAGATTGGATTTTGGAACGGATGGTTTTTTTAACGGTTATTTTTAGTTCGATAATGTGGTTTTATTCGGAGAAGCGTGTTCTTGTTGTGGTGTAGATTGATATTTTATTAGAAACACGCGCCGATAATTATTATCTTAGATACTTATAAAATCTATTTTTCATTTTTGTAATAATTTGTTTATTGAAAATTTAGTTTCCTATAAGTTATAAGAATATTTATTATATATAGAATATTTAAATAGTTTAGGTATAATAAAACCTCTTTAAAATATTTCTAAAACTTACATGTAGGTAACATGGATTAAATAAGAGCTAAATACTATAATTTAGTTAATACATTCGTTTAGCGGATAACAAAATTAACAAAGTATTTTATTTAATATAAAAACTAAATCCAAATTATTTAACGTCAATTAATCACACAAATAGGTATGTAACGTAACTTAAATCATAAGAATAAAGCAATAAAATGAATAAATAAATGTAGACTGAAAAGTCCCTAACAAACATCCAAAACAAAATTATTGAGTGAAATAAACAACAATTTACGCGCACATCGATCTAGTTTGATACAACAGTTAATATTGTTCAAAGTAATAAAACTGAAACTGTTAATTCCAGTAATATATTGCAAACAATACACGTTAAGTGGCTCGTTTTATCGCTCTCGGTGGAGCCGTTCGCGGCCCGTATCTCCGACAAACATATTAGCTTTTAATAATTAATATATTAAATTATATTAGACATGCTAAATAGCTTTTGGTAATTAAATGTAACAAATATGTAAAAGCTTATGCTACCAATATAATACCTATATTCGAATGGATGAATATGAATGTCCCTTTGAAGTTCTTTTTTGATAATTTTTACAAACAACTACATACAGAAGATTCAAGAAGCTTATTATGAAAACTAGAATAGAACAGTTCAACTAGTTTTGCCTCACGTATTTGCTGACAAAGTCGACAATAAAACGCTGTATGTAAATCGTTATTTAATTCACCCCACCTTCAAATATTCTCTTATAATTATTTTCCTCGTATTTCTCAAATTGTATTTCGTTCTTACTGAAAGCAATCTTCAACTAACCATTTTCCAACGAATGATATAGCTTTTATGTAAATTTTATATATATTACCTACTATATTTTTTAGACACTACATTTTCTTACTTAAAATGATAGTTTATACTATGTTGTATTTGTTATTGGTAAATAGAACCCTATTAGTCTAAAGAAAGATAACTTTATAATGGGAATGGAATAAAAATAGGCCTGAGACTCGTAAGTCTCAGTTATGTGGTAGGAAATTAAAAATAAGCCCACAAAATATTCCTTAATTATATTTATATAGTTACCTAAAGCGTGTCTTATTTTCTTATCGGAAATTTTTCGACAACAAGTGTATCCTAACATGTCTTTACCATGCCATTTGATGTAAAGTTACGTGACAAAGATGGTACCTATAGTTATAAATTTATAAAGATGGAATAGTTTCTGTACCAATTTTTTTATTTCCTTAGCAACTTTTATATTTCGTAGAAAAGTACGTTAATCCTGAATGACATAAGCTTCTTTTACTTTTACTCAAAAACGTTCAGGGACAAGGGACTTATTTTTATTTATTTATTTATTTTTTACGTATTAACCTAAAATACATTAATTCTTTCTAGGCTATAAGAGTTATAAACGATCAGTTAGCATATCTTCCCTAAACACAACCAAGCATTTTAAAAATGTCACATTACAAAACATGTCTTCAGTATAAACTCGTTCAACTACCTATCAAATATAACGTAATAAGTATCTAACTGAATTAGAATTTGAATAATCGCCGTCATGCTCCCGAAATGTACGCAACCGAGCGTCGCGTACGCGTCAATCAAAACTCCCTATATAGAATTGTCACATATATCTTGTTCTAATCCATCGGTACCTTTGACGTTCAATTACAATCTTTATTACTGCTTGTACTTATCGGATTATTTTAAAAGGCGGTTATGTAGACACGGCTAACGCGATTCGTATTCGATTGAAGTCTTAGTAGCGCTTAGATTATAATTGTATCAATTCGAATTCGTTCCCATATAAGGATAAAACGGCTGTCAAAGTATATTAAATTATGATTGTACGTAATACTTTATTTGTGGAGTCAAATCTAAAACTCGTCAATTAAAATTTCATAATATGAATTACTCGTATCAATTGCCAATTTAAAATTGTGAAGCGTTCGAAATCAAATAAAATGAATGAATCTTCTATAAAGGTGTACAAGTTTATAATACTATTGTGAAACGTTAGAATAAGTGAATTGTAAAATTCTTCGATAATAAATGTCTCTCTAAACCTAAATAATCACAATATTTTTTTATACTATGGCATGGACGTATAAAAAAAGACGGACGCCATTTTACGAACAAACAACGTGAAGCCACCGTAGTAAGCTAGCGATCGTGTAAATACAATAAACACGCACACACTCTCACCATAGTAAGCTAGTCGGTCGCCATTACGTTGCGAGCTTCCGAATGATTAACTGCGTCACTGTTCCAAAATAAATATTTAAAATGCCGTCTTGAGTTGTTAAATGGTGTCGCAACAGTACAATTTTAAATATCTAGTCTCAGGGGATTACATTCCACAGGTAAGCAAATTATTGAAGTGAAACTTCTTTATCGGGGGTGGACAAAAATTTTGTGTGACATTTTTTGCGTTACGCCGCGCGCGTGACATTTTTGCGTTACGCCGTACTCGTGACATTTTTACGCGCCAACTTTTTCTTATCCCTACCACGCGTGATTCGACGTATACTTTCTCCAGCGGAGTAGGGATAGCGTATCGTTTTAACGTACGTCCTACCACTTTACTTGACCGTTTTTCTATTGCACTCGTATTTATTTCCAACGCTCTATAGTGACGTGATAATATTATATTAAAGTGATCAGCACAATCAAAGTGTTTATTTTAATTCTAATTCCAGTGAATTTCAAAAAAAAGTAAGTAATTACATATCTTTTTCTAATACTTAGGTGTAATTATGGTATTTATTTTTCTAAGTTATTTAAAATTAACCTCACTTTTTGATTGTATTTTTCAATTTTTTCAATTTTATTATAATATGTATAGATACACTAACACGTGGGTGGAATTATGTATAAATTTTTTCTAATACTTGAATGTTATTGTGGTACATATTTATTTTTCTAATTCTAAAATATTTACAGTTATTCTCAGTTTTTGATTGAATTTTTTAAAACACCAACACGTGGGCGTGATCATGTTATTTATTTTTCAAGTTATTTAAGCTTAACCTCTGTCTTAATATGTATATATTATGTACTATGTGCGTCATTAATTTCTGACTGTTTTGAGATTTGGTGCAAAATAAAACATTGTGTAAATAAAATTAAACAATTGAGTAAAAGTATAATTTCATAGATAACACGTTGAGAAGTTCCCTGTATAAATATATATACATATCTTGTATAAATACATACATAATATGCCTATAGATCTTTACTCAATTGTTTTATTTTATTGATTTTTTACAAATTTTATTTACACACTATTTTATTTTGCACCAAATTTCGAAACAGTCAGAAATTAATGACGCACATATTATATATACGTTTTAATATAGAATATTTTTTATTTTACAACCTTTACAACTTGATCATTAGGAATTTATTACCTCTATTGTTCGAACAAAAATAAGTTACCGACTTTAAGAACGTGCCGACAATGTAAGTACACTATTGTTTCTTAGAAAACATTTTAGGAGTATACGATAATAAATCTATGACTCACGTAAACACGTGTTTGCTTGATTGGTGTCAGGTGTTCAATTATAATTTTATGAATTCAAAATTTATAAGAATAAACCTCAAACTCTCTGTCCAATCAAAATCCGCCTAAGTCGAAATCCTTTATAAGCTGAAAACGGCAGTGGCCGGCGTAAATATTCAAATAGGTAGCGAGGAGCGAAGC
>CAJQZM010014783.1:11472-25099 GCA_907164665.1 Colias nastes
TTTCTTTGACTGCGCGGGCGAAGCCGCGGGCGGAAACCTAGTATTGAATAAATTAAAAATTAATAATTAAAAATATATATAGCTAAGCCATTTCAATATCCCAAGATATTAGCTGTGTATTATTTAAAAAGGTAAAAGCTACAGCCTTCAATTTCTAGGTAAAAGGTATTACACTAGCCAGTCAAATAAAATTAAATCAAACAGAGTTTAATATAAGTAGGTACGCGTCCGAAACTAAATCGATCATTGTCCGATTAGATTAATAAAATCCATGAAATAAGTTACGTCTATACATTGTTAAGTCTTCATCGTTATTAGGAATAGGTACAATAAGCCATATTCCAAACTCAGCTAGAATCTCCGTTATTATCCGATGCTATTTTTATTTTATTCATAGATACGATCTTTATCCCCTTGTTTACTCTCTGCCAATATGTAACCAATCAATTATATTTTTATGTAATTCTTAATTAAAATACAGGAATCAATTTATTTCATTACCATTATATTTTAGTGTATATTTTACGTTGAAATGTACCACTGAAAAATTAATAAAACAATATAATCGTTTAAAAAAAATCCAATGAACGAAGTGTAGGTAGAAGTTTGTGTCATGAAAAACATTACAATAGGTATCTTCTCTAAAAAATAAAATTACCTTTACCTATGATATCTTTGAATATAATTATATATGTTATTAACTATTATACATTAAAATTTAAATAAAAATAATGAGAAAATAAAGTAAAGGAACTGTCCTTTACTTTCTTTAAATTTTTTAAACTCTTCCTTTATACTGATTTCTAAAGCTATAATTTAATGAGTAGGTAATATGACTTTATCTTCCCCTTGAAAATTGTATAATAAAATAATCGATTACACAAAAATAACAATAGCGTAATAAATAACATAAACAGGGTTAATAAATAAGAATAATATTTCGCGACGGATATTGCTTCGACGTCAATATTGGGCCATTACAAAACCATAAATTCACTTTCCTTATTATTTATTGTACCTACTGTTGTATAGAATCAGTATGTTTCGTCAATTATTTTTATACACACGTATTTCTAGTCCATTAAGTATTAAATAATAGGTAGGTTGATATAATAGTAGCTTTTAAAAAGTTAGATCGAGTTCGATGTTTTTATTACAATGTATTTTCAAATATAACTCAATATTCCTTCTCTAAAGTATCTGAAGACTTCTTGCTTTATTTATAAGTATCATAAATATTCGAAATTCATGGAATCTTTAAAAAGCTCCGTACGTCATCGGAAATTTTATAATTGACTCTATGATAACATTTTCATTTATCAATCATTATTTTAGTAACACATGCACTTTCACTTGAAATTGTAAGTAAGTATATAAAAGCACAAGACTATATCTGATCTTAAATTTAATTAATTCTCTTCCCAACCATTTTATAACCCCATTCTTATATACTGTATATATTTTTTAATCCAACATAAATTTAAATTTCGAACAGTTAGAAAAAAAAAAGAAGATTCCTAGACGATTTTATTATAGTCGTAAATTGTTGCCAGTACACATACATAAACAGATTAATAAGCAGTTAAAACGTAACATTTTGATAGACAAGTTTACATTGAGTTTTATAAAGATGTATGGTTCTGGTTTTTAACGCTGAGTGACTTGAAAACACCGCGATGATTGAAAGCTGATACAAACCAGTATTTTGATAAATAAATAGAAGTTAGGGTTGGGATGTTTTTAAAACTATCGATGGTTCTTTATGCCTTAAAACTAAAAACACAATTAATATGCTAAGTTTAGTAGGTATTGAGTGATTTATAAAAATTGGAGTTCATGCAATATTTATCAACCCATCATATTTTAACATCCAGATAAGTGAACTACAATTTTAAAAAATTGGTGCGTATTATGTAAAATTACATTCATACACAATGTCAATGCAACAGAAATGATTATTTCTTAATACAGTTTTAGTATAAATTACCACTTTATAGTTTGTCTGCATAAACATAAAAGCTCAATGTTATAAAATGGAAAAATATCGATGTCGATAATCGTAAAGTATCGATAAATGCTTTCAGAAATCAGTTCAGTGTATACTTGGGAACGTATACCTCAGCCAATGTTTTTATTCGGCCACGGAAAGCCAGGCCACCGTTTAGTGATCAATTTAAAAAGTATAAAACTCAAATTATGGCGCTATCCTCCGCGCGCTTTTTTGACACCTTTGACGTTTATTGCCACTAAGTTTAGTATTTAAACGTTTTCGTGCTAGATCTAATCCAGTTTTGTTATATTGATTCAGTCTGCATTTTAAATGTAGGTAATTACGTGGCATTGTTTGTTATTTATAAATATATAGTTAGGTAAGTGGTAGTTAGGTAGTTACGACTTTTTTAAAAATTTGAATATGTAGGTAAATAAAAAATAAACAAATTGATTCGCATACCATAAAATAAAAACAAAAATTCATGTTCTAGTGTAATTTTAAGTCATGTCTTAGTTAATTTTATTAATTTAGACTTATCCGTTGTTTCAACCCTGCGCTTCGTAGGATAAATTTAATATTATCTAAAAACGAAATTCTCATAAGACCTAAGTTTCACCTTGAGCTAGTTTTATTTCAAACATTGTTACTAATTTTAACAATGAATTACATAGTATCTATATTGGATATTCCTAGAAAAATTACAGAGTGAAAATAACTTTTCAACTTAATAGTGTTTTAATTATTAATTCTTTATTGTAAGTAAGAATAAACCAGAATAGAGATTAAAAAAGACAAAAATGTAAATTAATTTTATTTATTATACATATCTCATTAAAATTCAAAACAATATTGGTAAGCGATATGCACCACATCAAAATCATTTCAAACAATAACCGTGAGCGGCCATATTGGTTTATTTGACGTTCCAGACGCCATTTTGCATCGAGTTGCGTTTTGAAACCAGAACAAAGGGACCATTTCAGATAATAGACGTAATTGAGATAGCACAATGCTTATATGATGGTTAACTTGAGACGGGGATTGAAATTATGGCAACGGGCCACTGTCAGGCGTCGTGTTTACGGAGATAATAGTTAGCTATTTGTAGTGAGTATTAATCTATATTTTATGTTTATTTGCTTCTCATTTGTTTACATCAAAGCAATATTATAATATTTTTAATGCAGCAGTAAAAATCGTAATAATTGCTATTTTCTTTAAACTCTAAGTACCTATCTACTTTAATTATCATTATTAGTAAAAAGATGTAGGTAGTTACGGTCTACGTTTCGGAGGTAAGTAGGTACCTCCTTAATCTTTTCACTATTTCTCTATTACTAGGTATTTTTCATTTCAATAATACTGACTTACCTATGCCTTTTTTTCTTAATAAATGTACATTTTTATTTAATCTTTTCTGTTTTTATAAACTGCGGGTATGCAAAAATCAAAACTGCGATACGGTTGGGATACAAGCTGATCGCTTGCGGTGCGCTAATAAGAAGTCAATATTAGCTGGGCGGGCGGTTTAAAGAGTAACTTTGTATGGAAACTTACGATCTATATTATCATTGTTTATATTGTATTGTTAATATAATATCCACCTACTTAGTTACCTGTTATAGTATTAATTACCAACAAAAGTTGAATTGAGTAGTTTAGTTATTTGAATTTCTTATTAGAAACTTAAACTTTTGCACCATACCTACTTCATTTTAATTGTGTAGTGTGAGTAGTGTGAGTACTAAGTACGTACTAAGAACAGCTAAGAAATGATTTTTGGATTGACTCTCAAGGAAATAAATAAAACAACGTTAGACAAGTAGGTACCTACGACTTAGTTTCAGGCAAAGAAATTCGCGGCCAGACAACAAGTACTTAGATAACATAATAAGCTGAAAAACTTCTGTAATATTAGAATAAAAATAGAAAAAAAGCTAAATTAAAATTATTAAACTTTTTAAATAAAGCTCCTTCCACACAAGACCGCTCGAGGCGCGGCGATAACAGGACGAGTGTACATAGGGCCAATTAGGCGACGCCCGCGGCCGCCGCGGCCGGGACAACGGTGTTTTCATGGTAATTGTATCCCGGATAGTTTGCAGAGTGGCTTTATTCTGAATATTGCATGATAGGGAAAATTTACCTGGATAAACTTGCTTATAATAATTTTACTTGGGTTTGATTTACTCTTTTGTTTGGGGATTTGTATTCAAATACAAACAACGTTATTTGTTGCTAATTATGTACCTACCTTTAAATATACGTTGAGAAACTACAACATACACACTACGTCGTTTTTGGGAACGTCGATTATAATTATAAATAGGTACGTACAACGAAATATAAGTATATAAACCATAGCTAGTATAATACTATACTAGAGTAGGTATACTGAGGTATACTAACAAAAAGTAAATTGGAACATAAATAGGCACCCGTAGGTTTTAGACTTTTAGTAGGTGGTATCATGACGTTTCAAATACAATTAATTTACATTTACTCGTGCTAATTCGTAAACATATTTGCATATCCAGCTACCTCCATACTCGCAATAAAACCAACCCATCCCACCAGTTCTAGGAACTAAGCCCCATTGTATCGCTGATCCGATCCCGTCGGCCCGACAAACGGGCGAGTGGACAAATATTGTAACAGCGATAAGGCAAGAGCGCCGCTTAAAGTATGTCAAATAATGCATCGACGTGCGTCGTGCACTGTTTGTTTGTATCGTTAGGTTTTGCGTACACGGACGGTGGAGACGGGTGTTTTTTGTAGGGAAATAACCCGATATAGGGCTTATTTAAACAGAAGTTTGTAACTGTCTGTTTTCCTAATGGGTTGTCCATCTTTAATATATGGTAGGTATATTGTGTTTAGTTATTTGCAAAAAATAAATAGGTACCTAGATAATTTACTTGAATGTTAGGTAATAGATGGTAGATATTATAATATTATCTGAGGTAAAGTGATGTTTGCACGTTTTCAGTTTTAAAGCATCGAGTACGTACCTACTACCTACCTAATAAGTACCTAATAAAAAATAAGAACATATAGCTTTTTTGTTAACTCAATGAAAGATTGAATCTTCTTTCATGTTCAATTAAAATTTAAAAGAAATTATAAAAACCGACTCTACAAAATAAAATATTTAATAATCGTAGTGTGCACAAGAACTACATACCTACCTACTACTACTACTACTACCTGGTACCTACTCATTGCACATTATTATCTTTTCTATGTTGAACATGTATAGTTTTCTAAGAAAATGGAAAATGTTTATACCTAGTTAGATAAACATTTTATTTACAAAATAAATAATACTCATACCTAGTATGAGTTTAATAAAAATAAGCGATGCGTATACTTTGTGATTTTTAAATTATTAATTATTCAGAACTAAGAGCACGACTTTTTAAATTAATGTGGGTAAATTAAAAAAAAAATGGATATGGATCAGATTTGAATTTGTAAACTTCATGCCAAATTGACGAATAGGTATAACACTTGGTGATTGGATTTGTATACTAACATATGTAATTATTTGTAACGTTAAATCGGCTAGAATTAAACTGAGTACTAATAGGGCACTAGAGGGCGATGCCAACAGTTTACGAATAAATAAAGAAACGAGAAAAAATATTCGTTAGTAAATTCTGTCCACAGCTCAAATACTTCTGTCGTTGCGTGTTTTGTTGAACGGGCACAGAATACGTCTTATTAGTAGCTAATGGTACGGGTCCAGAGGACGTTTTGACATTTGCTTGTTTACATTCTTTATCTCGTTAAATTGGCCTTACTATAACCATTTTGTTATTTCATTTACTTTTCTAACATAAAAATGAGCTCTACAAACTCAAACTCTGAAATATTTGGTTTTTATATCAATATACATTTTTTTATTGTGATGTATGTGTTGTTATAGTAACCTAATAATTTTCAAATTAACCCAGGATCAAAAATAAAACCACCACAAAAACAAACACATCATATCATTTAATTAACAATAATCACAGTCCAAATCACTCAATCACTATAGTATCTATTTGCTGTCAGCTCGCATGGTATAAGCCTGAGAGGGCGTCTTGCAATGCTCGTAAACAGGGTAATGTGGATGAATAGCCACCAGCCTTCTCTGTTTCGTTCTCTGCTCTGTGAATAAGAATAATAATTAATGTTATTTATTAGCATTTTAATTTGCCATCAGAAGAGTGAAAACTAAAAAGTAAGTATTTGTATTATCGTTGAGAGTATTTGTATTATAATTTGAAAAGCGCCCCTGCTATGATTAAAAGGGACTTCTTTAATATACTGATGTTGGTATAAATAAAAAAGTCTCGTTGACGATACTAATACTTTGATAATAGTTTTCGTACTCGCACTTCTGTACATATCACTTATAATTCATTTTCAACTACATATAACATGCTGAATACTGTAGTATATCTAAGATGGGTTCATTTAAATGTTTTAGATAGGCTACTAGCCCTTGTTCATATAATTATTTATCTTAGTCCATAAACGTAATAAGCAAAATCGTCATACATTTTTTTTTTTTGCCATTATATCATCATATTCTCATATTTTTGTTTAAATGGTATTCATTTGTCCTATAGCTTTTAGACAATATGGCTAAATATTTTCAACTGACCATTTTTTATTCATAACAAATAAACTCTATTTACCTCACATGTTGCAGGTACCCATTATTAACAATTTCCTGTAAGGACGGTGGATCTGGGCCAATTCTATCTGGTATAGCGAGTGGCTCATATTTGTATAAAGGTCCTTCTTCTATTATCGGTAAAGGTTGCTGACCGGAGCCTCTAGTGAATTTCACACCACTTGAGAATTGTGTTACCTGAAAATACAAGTATTTTGTTTTTGATATAGTTGTAAAATACTTACCTCAAAGATTCCAATCCATTTAATATCAATACAGAACCCGTTTAATTCAAAACAGAAAATAAATTAAACAATAGATGTTTCCCTGAGTAACTTGATTTTTGATCTTTTCGTACAAAACTACAAAAATAAATAAGTTTCAATGAAGAATTTGTCCTTTACTATGTAAACAAAACAATTAAGTTTCTTTTTTTCAATTGTTTCAAGTATGAAATAACATGCTTTAGCATATAACAAATTCAAACAAAAAAACCAACCTTAGGAACTACAGGCACAACTTCCTCCTGTTTATTGGCTAGATTCTGTGAGAATGTGTTCAATATATCCTTTGCATCACCCTCGGCAAACATCAGCTCATCTATTAGAGCTTCCTTTTCCCTAATCTTCTGTTTCTTTGCCTCCTGCTCTAGCCGCAACACCTCCGCTCTTCTTATTTCCTCCATCTGCTTTTCAATTTCCAATATTTCTTCTAATTCTAATTCTTCTCTGCCTGAAAAAATAATGTTGAGCAAGTTTAATACTTTTTAGTTATTACTTGCCAAAATTTAAAATATTAAGGTTGAATTTAAGTTACTGTAATTTACTTACCAATTTTTGCTTTATTTTTCATAATTAATTCCTTATTATCCTTCTTATACTGTTCTATTTTCTTATTAGTGTTTAAAATATCAATATTGTTCACTAAATTATAAATTATAGATTCTATATCTTCTAAATAGTCATTATATTCCCTTAATGTGGCAAAATCTTCTTCTTTCTTGTTGAAATCTTTTAAAATTCTTTTTCTAATGTCCATTTCTTTTTCTACCATAGCATCTTCGAATAATTGAACTCGAAAGTTGCTGCGGCGCAAGGGAACATTGCATTCTGGACATGAACCGGAACCTGCGAAAATTATAAACAATTCATAAGATTTGATACAATTGGTCACATACCTATATAAATACCCCACAAAAGTATTCATACGTGTTCCTTATATTTTTATAAACTATTATTGTTGCAATAAATTCTAAATTTACCTTTTAAAAACAGTAAATCAACGCAGCTTTCACACAAGGCATGGCCACATACATTAACCATCAATTTCAAAGAAGGGTTTCTATACTTCGTAGTTTTACAGCGAGGACATGCTTGGTCATCCATTTTTAAGTTTAAATAAAGTATACTCTTTCTAGTTATTTCAATGTTTTAATGCCTTTTGTGTTCTTTATTCAGAAGTTTGAAAACACAGGTTTGAAAAGTAATCTGACATATGACATTTTATGATTTGATGCATAGACTATACTAGATTTGACGCTTCACGTTCGCGGTGTTACTAACCGTAAAAAATTATGTACTTTTAACCATAGATAATATTATTATACTTTTAGTATCTATATATACTAGGTAGGTATGGATTATAATTCAGTGATTATAAATTGATTGATGTAATTGAAAAAAATGATACATTTCTACAAATAACAAATATCCATTTTATTATGATTATGATCACGCTATGTTATTGCAATGGGTAGCTAGAAGAGTGAGAATGATTAAAGTAATTGTGCGTATATAGTTAATTGGGACTCTTTGCACAGCTACAGCTAGATATGCTTGATATGTCCCATTCTTAATAACTTAAAATAGGTACAGTGTAAACGTACACTATTTTGAGAAATAATAAATTCTAGCAATACTGCTTGAACTCCGGAGTTTGAAACTTGACAGTTGACATTGTCATAATTGACATTTGATGATCTACGGTTTTTTTAACAACAGTAAAAATTATCAAATCGAAAACAAATGTTTTAAATGTAAATGCGTGCATCTATGAGGAAATCTAAGTAGTTAAATAGTAAAAATACTGTTAAGATATAAACATGAATGTAGCAATCAGACGAATCGTAACAACGCAGTCGTATAGGTTATGTTATAGGACTACATACAAATATTTACAAGCTCCAGTAACCTCAAGATGTCCTGTTATACAACTACGAAGCTACTGCGACAACAAAGTGGAAACTCGGAGATTGCCTCAGTTAATGGAATTTCCACCAATTGTATGGCCATCGTTCATAAAGTTTATAAAAAATTGGATGTTTGCGACGTTTATCATTCGGCCGTATTTTGATCAAGAATTCAATTTGTCGGAGTTTATTGAAGCTTCTAAACATGCTGTCCAGGTGTTTTTCATTAATCTATTTATTTAATTGCTTGATATGCAAAGGTAATCTTTTAGAAACTCTGTCATTGTATATTTATTTTTGTAATTAGCCAGCCAGCTATGTTCAACAATGACAGTAGAATAATCTTTATGGATTTTACCTGTTGCACTGTACCTTTTTATATGGGATATTATTTTTTGATATTTATACTAATGTATTTATTTTAATCTGATAAACCTTATAGTATCTGGCATTTCTAATATTCTGTATTATTTTAGGTAGTTTCAGAGGGTTTACAAAATAGCAACTTCAAATCATTGGAAGGGCTGGTAGATAAAGATGCCATTGCATCGCTTAAGTCGGCTATATCACAGCTATCTATTTCACAAAGGCAGTTGTTGAGTATTGATAAGGAGGATATATTCTATGCTTTTCCTTATCAGGTAGGCTTTTTTGTGTAACTAATGATTATATTGCATTTATTCTGTGAACTGGTCGTTTTACATTTGTTATTGTCTTAGGTACAACAAGGAAAGTCACTTCATATTTCTTAAAAATTAATTTAATACTTTGTTTTTACTTTCCATGATTTGATAAATTATAATATTCACGTCCATATTAAAACTAATTGTTTACCTAGAAACAAGCTCCTTGCCCGGATCTTTGGCAGATCTTGATTTTAAGTTTTTTCAAATGTTTTAATGCTACTCTTCTACTGCAAGCAGAAACAAATGAAACTTAGAAAAATTGTTTAAAATCTATTCTATCCTTCAATTTTAAGTGGTGTAAAAAAATTTCAGGTAGGAGTTATGTTTGACGACGCTGACAAGAGATGGGTGGAAATTACAATGTGCTATCATGTGCTTAGAGGACTCAAACATATGAAGGAAACAGGAGACCTACCCCCAATTACCTTAGGGTAAGTTTTAAATGTTTCTATATGAGTTCGTAGCAATGGCTTATTCTGAATAATGAATATCGTACTAATATTATAAATGCGAAAGTTTGTGAGAAAGGATGGATGGATGTTTATTACTCATTCACGCAAGTACTGAACCGATTACAATGAAATTATGGTATGTACGTAGCTGAAGACTAAGAATATGCAAACAAAGAAGACAAAGGCTACTTTTTATCCCAGAACAAATGGAAACTATGCGGGTTTTTCTCTGAAAACACAGGCGAAGCCGCGGGCGGAAATTTAGTACGATATTAATAGCTAAATTGTATTTACTAATATTATTGTCATTTTCCATGAACATTTTCGTTTTGTTTGCTTTTTAGTTTAATTCAACTTTTTTATACTTTCAGTGGCCAACCAGAGTTTCAAGACAAAATATTTATATTGAACTATAGATTCATAAGAGAATTCACGAAAGGAGTAGAGGACAGCTGGTGCATAAATATCGTGAATCATTTTCAACCGCAGAACCTTGCTAAGAGACAGTGACTTCCCTAGACAATAAGTAGGATATATTAAAATTTTGTTGGCCTGTATTTGATTTTTTTATTTTACTAAGACAGGCATGCTTTACTGTTCCAAAAGAATATTTATCAAAGTATTGGAAAAAAAAATGCTATAAATTATTCCTGCAATTTTTATTCAGTCTTAATAGTTTTTTGCTTATTAGAATTATTTGAAGCATTGCTCAGTACTATCTAATGGGTACTCATCATAATGGGTAGCGTTGGGTGATTATAATCACGATAATGTAAAGTTCCTATTTATGTTTTTGATTGTCATTATACATGTGTAATCATAATCACCACAATGGTGGAAAACATCAACAATCATGGGCCAATGCTGCCCATTGTGAAGAAGGCCCATAAGAATTTAAGACCTTAATTCTGCTTATGTTCTTGCCTAAATATCTAAACAATATTCATACACAGACTGTATCTAAATAATATTCATACACACTGTCTTCATACAAAAAAAAATACAAATGATTATATTTTTATACTATAAAAATATGTAATTCTAAAAGGTGGATCTGCCTGATCAAGACAATATAGCAGCTATAGGGTATGTGAAAATAAATCAGTTATGTTTTAAAAATGTTTTATTAAACTTATAAAAATTCCTTATTTTATTAATTGTCACTTTCAATAATTAGCACCATTTTATTAATAATTTATTTTTTGATTTATATTTTATACAGGATCAGAAAAAAAATATTTTCAGAAAGTCTAAAATACATCACAATGATCATGAAATTCTTTGCAAGCACTTCTTATTTTTCCCAATAATTGAGTTGTGTTATCTGTAAAGAAAGAATGAATAAATTATGAATTATAACAATAATAAATGTGGTAATAATAATTGAGGTAAAGTTATTGGAAGCATAAAGTTAGAGGAAAGGTATCTATTTATTTTCTTATCAATAATAAGTTAATAATTTTCTTATATTTCCCTTTCATCTACACACTGTATATATTATGTATATAAAGCATTAATTAGTAATTACCTTTAACAGGATCATACAATGACCTTTTTGAAGAGCCACATTGTAATTTTATTGGTCTTTGTTTCTTCATGCAACTCTCTACATCTGCAACGAAAATATTACTCATTATAGTGTTTAATTTCACTGTACTTCTTTCTATTAAGAAAATTTCCATACAATACTTTTATGTACAAGTTGATACATATTTGATCAAATATTCACTGGAAGTTAATAGTCAAATGTATTTATGCTACCTACTACTCAAAAGTCACAAGTTTAAAAAGAAAGAGGTTTACCCCACACCAACATCCTACTTAAAACTGAGGTACAAGTAAATAAAATATTTAAACCTACATAAACTTACCAGCATGAACTTTATCCAACAAGGTGCTTACATCATAATTTTCAGTCAATTTCGAACACAAAGCATTAACATATTGACTTGAACCAGGCACTATTTTCTCAGTATCGCCTGTTTTTAGTTCATATGTTACACTGTTATCAATAGTTGTGGAACATTCTATTTGTAGAACTTCATATGCCGCTTTCGAAGATTGGGTGGAATAACCAATTATTAAATTGCTATCTAATGTGTATTCTTCAATGTTGTAGATGCCTTCGAATATCTCTGGATTTGACTGTCTGAAAGACAATAATAGTTTGATTTAATTTGCAGCAGAATTCAATTAGATTTAAAATAGTGTATGTGTGAAAACAGAAATTTAGAGAATATTCTATTCAGTTCATAATATTAATGAATAGATTTTAAAATTATTAGTTTACAATATTATTTTGTCAATTTATCATCACCTTTCTCAGTGGTTAGTCCAACAGCTTTACTTTATGATATTTTGTATTAGAATTAGAGTCTAAGCATGAGAACTGAATCTCACAAACTTAAAAACAAACATACCTATCTAAACAAATTCTACACATGTCCATGATCAAAACACAAAGATCAGGCTTACATGTAGAGACTTCTCTTAATAGCCAATTTTCAGTTACGCAATGGTCAAAAGTTATGTTTTCTGTTGGACAATCAATGCCCAGTAAACACTTAGTATTGCAGATTTCACATCCATGTCCTGCATAAAAGATAAAACCTGGAAATGTTGTATTAATACTTTTAATCTAATTTTAGACAATAATTTTGTAGGTGAGAGTCACAATTATAGAGGTAAGTAATAAACTTCACATAGCCAAATATTAATATTGAGGCTTTCTAAGCAACTGTATTATTTAGGTACTTACAATATGAATCTTCCGGAATCACTTCAATTACTTTTGATATATTATTTTTCAAATCTGCACTATTTGTATTTCTTATAGAAACAGTAATGAAGCCTAAGTTTCTTAAATTTGACCCTAAAGATTCACAGTCAATGGATGGGGTCACTAATTTTGATAAATACTCATATTTATCATTAGCTATCAGAATTGCTACCTTAGATTGTGGCTTATAATATGTGAATATTGTTTTAGTATGCAAGGAAGTGGCTAGGAGTTGCCTATACTGCTCTACAGCAAGTCCTTTTCTATCCAAATATTTTAATAGACATTCACCAGGCTTTTTCTTATCATTATACGTGATACTGAAAAGGACAGAAAACAGCGTAAATCAAATACTAAGTCGATAATGAAATAATACAAAAAAAAGTATAGTTCTTTTATTTATTTATACTTACGTTACATCAGCTGAGTTAGCAATAATATCACATTGTTCTTTTGATAGTGTTAACGAATATTGTTGTTCCTGGTAAGTTAAATTCTGTAATAGAGACATTTTCGAAAGATTCAATCAAAATTCAATCGTACGTTTTAGTTAGTAGGAAACCATTATATTATCAATGAAAAGAGTTCGAATTATCATAATAATCCATTTATAATCAGTCATTCTCAGCAAAAAATGTTCTTGGTGTAATTATATCATATAAATATGTAGTTAGTAATTTTAGTAAACAAGGAAAACAATTCAAGTATTTTTTCAAAAAAACTATGACCAAAACAATTCTTATAATCAAATGCAAAGAGGTCAAATGTCAACTCTTTGGCATTTGCCAATTACAGTACAACACCAAGAAGCTTATATCCGTAGACAGAGAAACCAATAGACAAATTGATATCTTATGTCGCAT
>CAJQZM010014788.1:11712-35814 GCA_907164665.1 Colias nastes
AACGTAAATATGTACCACGGGCGAAGCCGGGGCGGACCGCTAGTCGTAAATAAAGATGTTTATTGATAAACTAGCTGTATACACCCGCATTGCTCCACTCCAGTTGGTCTTAGCGTAATTATATAGAGCCTTCCTCAATAAATGGGCTATCCAACACCGATATAATTTTTCAATTCGGACCCGTAGTTCCTGAGATTAGCGCGTTCAAACAAACAAATAAATTCTTCAGCTCTATAATATTAGTACAGATTATAAGTATAGATTAAGTGACAAGTTAATTTGTTTGATAATTTCTAACATCAAAGTTAACTTTAGATAACTGACAGAAAGTGGAAATAACATCAAGATTTGACATAAATTCATTTGGCTGGATAACATTTTGAATTAATTTTATATAATGAAATCAGGGATGATCGCTCTCCTTAATATTTGTTTATAATTATATTGTTTGGTTTTTACGGTAAGAATGACGGAAAAAACCACGGGCAAAAACTTTTATGAATTTTCATCGTCTTAGGGGGTTGAGATTTAAATAAAAAAATCCTTTTGTTTAAAATAAATTTTGATCATTCGCTTACCAACACATTTTTCGATTCATTTTTATATATAAGACTAAGTTTCCGCCCGCGCAGTCAAAGAAAAACCCGCATAGTTCCCGTTCCCGTGGGATTTCCGGGATTGCGTTATTTTCCCGGGATAAAAAGTAGCCTATGTCCTATAGACAGACAGACAGAGTTACTTTCGCATTTATAATATTAGTAAGTATGGATTAACTATAGTATTACGGGGTAAAGTAAGAAAGCTCTGCAAAGACAAATTATAACAATGAAACAGTATTAAAAGCCACAAAACTATTCAAAACATGCAGATGAACTCAAGTTAAGCATTAGAATGTGGTATCATCTTTTGAATAGGTTTATAGTAGGTCGGCCCCATTAGACATGGCTTAAGGGACTTTAAACTAAGGTAGTTAGAAATAATACGCCAAGTTGAGATGGACGAGGCTTTATGACGTCATAATGTTGGGTTTTGTATAATTTAGAACGTTCATTTGTCATTTCTGACACTGATATTAATATTGAGATTGGGAAACGCTTGTGTCGTCGAGTATTGCGCGCTAAGATTGCGCGTATCATTGATTGTAGAGTCATATCCGAGTCTCATTCGTTATTTTAAAAATTAAATTCTTCGGATTTTACAAGCGATTTCATTATTATAATATGTATTATATTATTTAGGCATATTCTGTGTATCAAAAACTATCAGTCAAATAAATTTCATTTGGTTATCAAAAGTATGAAGGTGATGAAAAAAAATCGATAAAAGTTAATTTAATTAAAAATAGCCATGACCACTTTTCGATAGGCAAGCAATTATATGCATATTTGTTTATAAAAAATATTTAATAAAAAATACGTCTCATCTGGTTATCAGATCGGTGAAGGACGATCTCCCACGGGCTCTTAGACCACTATGATGTCTTAAAGCAGTATTATTTCCAGTGTGGGAAAGTGATGGCACTAAACAACCTATAAATAATACTGTTTTAAGACACCATGATGACCCCACAGGACTTAAACGTATCCTACTTTCTGCTACTATCAAAAATGTGAAAGAAAGATCGTGGTAATACCCCAGTCTATTTTATTAAAGCCGTTCAATTGTGAAGTACCAATTAAAACAGTTACAGTCCTTCAGTATTTACAATAAACAAGGTTAGAATGTTTCCCTCTACACAATGAGCCCTTTTGATGATTCAAGTCTTCTTAATGAACTACAAAATGCAGAATATAATTTACAATCCTATTTTCTTGTTCGTTATTAACTGTGGAAGTATCCCGGCTAATTTACCGTGATTATTTATTAAAAAACACAATTGTGTTGTGTCCCGAGCCGCCCCTGAATTCAAAGGCTAGGGAGGTTTTATCTCACAAATATCATGTCGTATAATTTTGAGCGCAGTCCTCTCTGAGGTTATTCCTCTGTTGAATAGGGCTGGTAGGTGATGGTTTTAATTATATTGGAAAGGAAAAGATTTGGAATAAAACTTTTAAATATTGTGTATCAATATGGTGTTAATATATAATATGTATATTGTATGATTTTTCAATGAGGAATTTTTATATTAGTTTTAATATGGACTACCAAAAGGTCAATGATTAAAAAGTTATCTTTCCTATGTAACAGGTGAGATAAACGAGAATGTCAAAGTCAATGTGCTTTTTATCTTTTTTCGAAAAAATTGTAATAATGCTCTAATTTCTTATCGGTGGCAGCCCTACCCTATCCCATCGGGTTTAAGCGATACGGTTTTGATGAAATGTGCTTTGTTTATGATTTATTCTGAATGGGAAGATATAAGGAGTGGAGTTTTATTATTATTGACGTGTTGATCGGCGTGTTGTATATTGCGAATTAAGGACCGGTACATTTTCATCCCTAGGGGTGTACTGTACCTATTTATTAACTCTGTAGAAAAATGACGGTAAAATGGACTGGACAAAGAAGTATAAAAATACAGCATTTTTCGGGGAAAAGTTATAAATAATCCGAATCGTTGGTAGGTCAGGGTGACTAGTTTGTTTGGTAATTGATAGGACGTGAGAAATTTTATAAGAAATGCGATAATGAGGTAAGGATATGATTCTGGGTTTTAAAATATAGTGCAATCATAATTTTTTTCTACCTACCATCGTAATTTCAGTAAGCTTGTTACCTTTTGCCCAGGTTGCCTGGAAGAGATCACTTCTAAGTAATAAGGCCGCCTAATAAACTATACTGTTTTTTTTGTTTTGTATAAATTAGCAATAATTAGTTATAATTTTTCTCCAAACTATATATTTGATATATAAAATTAACACAAAAATGTATTTGCTTTCTTGATCTCACTCATGACACTTATCTCACTAGGTATATACCTACTTAAGAAACAAAGAAGCATGCTGTTTGAACATTAATTAAAAAATTTGGCAAAAGGCGCTTCCATATTACCTACGTTCTAACATATTTATTTTTCTAGAGCTATTCTTAAAATAATTCGAATCCTTCCTAAAAAGTGCAAACAGAGCAAACCAAATAAACAATTTAAAAACATTTCGTGCCTCGTCACGGAAAACGTGAATATCTCAAATCGGGAACACGAAGAGCACACTTATTTTATGAAAAGTTCGCAAAAACAAAGCAGGCTCAGTAAAAACGATCAAGTTTTTCTCGTAAGAAAGATTTATGAACACACGGGACTTGTAAATGGCGAGCGGTTTATCTTTATGCAAAATACTTGAGTATTTTTGTAAACGAAACATATTCGAGGGAGAGGAAATGACAACGTGTGATGAGCTTCTGTTTACGATTTGTTTGTATATTGATTTGATAATTTTCATCTACTTTTTTATGGTAAGGGCAATACAAACTCTGTGGTCGAACGGAGTTTTACGCTTAGCAACACATTTCGTGAGTTCAAAATATATTCATTCCAAACTGTTTTCACATCACATTGACAAAAAATAACGTTTTAAGCGTTTTGATTCACATAATTTGTATAAAGTATTCAGTTTTGTTTCGATTTAAAAAGTTTCTAAAATAGGTACAATAGAATAAATAAATATTTGAGTCAGTCGAACTTTATAAAAAAATAGCTGTGCCCTGTGGTTTTACCCGCATTGCTCCGCTCCTGTTGGTCTTAGCGTGATGATATTATATAGCCTATAGCCTTCCTCAATAAATGGGAATTTTTCAAATCGGACCAGTATTTCCTGAGATTAGCGCAATCAAACAAACAAACTCTTCAGCTTTATAATATTAGTATAGATTTGCGCCAGCCGAAAGGCATATGACAGTGCTGTGTGCAACTTTTTAATTACATTATTAGTGTGGATTCTTCGTTAATGTCGATGAAAATGTTCACCTATGTACACAACTAAGGATCACAGGCCTTATTCAACATTTATATCATATCGCAATATGAAATTTCCTGTAGACATTTTACGTCCTGAGGCAATATTTCGTTCAATATGACTGAACGCAGTTTGTATTTAATTCTTGCATTTTATATTATTGTGAATGCGCAGAAGGGAATTTTGCTGTTTTCGCAGACTTGCTATATATAAGTTTATTGGGTACTAGCTGCGCTTCGCGGTTTCACCCGCGTGGCTCAGCTCCTGTTGGTCTTAGCGTAATGATATAACATAGAGTTTGTTTGTTTGTTTGAACGCGCTAATCTGAAGAACTGCTAGTCTTATTTGAAAAATTATTTCGGTGTAGGATAGCCCATTTATCAAGGAAGGCTATAGGCTATATATCATCACGCTAAGACGAACAGAAGCGGAGCCACGCGGGTGAAACCGCGGAGCGCAGCTAGTAATATCTGAAATCACAGAATAAATAAATAATTATATAGAATCACCACATAATAATATAATAGTATAAACACGTATATAAAACAAAGTCGCTACTCGCTGTCAGTGCTGATGTATGCTTAGATCTTTAAAACAACGCAAACAATTTTGATGCGGGCTTTTTCATAGAGTGATTGAAGCTCATCGATGCTTATATTATGCATAAGTTAGTAGAGTATAATATTGAGTGTTAGGATTGTATCCGCACGAAGCTTTGCTAGTAAAAAATGTAATGAAAACAAACTAAATAGAACAATGAAATAATTACGAATTACATTTATTTCTGTATTATAATATCTTCGCTAGTGCTTTCACCTCGCGGCCAGGTGACCTAGATCTCTGTAAAAGTTTCGAGAACTCAACCTCGGATTTGGCACGTTATAATTCAGCGTAAAGTTTGCAATTAAATTTGCGATTTATTTGGGCTTTTTAGTATTTTCGCGGTCGTGTCGTTAAGAAGTAATTTTGGGTGGTGTGAATGGAGCGTTCACGCCATGTTAATTTAGATTGATTGTTTAAATATTTTCATATTTTAAACGAAATTTGTGATACAAGTTGAAATTGTAATTAATGTATGAGGAGAGTAGATTGGTGTGTGGGCTTGTTTGCACTTAATGTTATTGCATTGAATAAAAATGTAGATATTATTTAAACTGTAGGTTATTTATTTAGATTAATCTCGAAGTTTCCATATTGTTTCCATAGTTTAACGTAGGTGAATTTCTTAAGATACATCACTGCTCCTGTTGAAAGAGAGTTCATTTAGTAATACAATATCGATAGAAAGATACAATCAAAACCAAATAAATGTGCAAAAAACAATGTCAAAAATATTAAAAAATAATGAAAGATAAAAGTGGAGTCCCATGTCCCCAGGTGGGGTAAGGGACAGATGCATTATGCGTACATCTGTTTCACTGATCTATTTTCTTTAGGGACAAGTAGGTGATCAGCCTTCTGTGTCCTGCCAGACCGAGACATTTTTTTTATTCGTCTCCACCGGGAATCAAACCCAGGACCCCTCGGTTCTACGCTCACGCATCAACAACAGTATCAAGGAGGCGGTCAATGAAAGATAAGGACATAATAATTCATCGATGTAGGATATACATACAGACAGAATATCCCTTTCTTGCAATACAGCACTGATTTTCAGTGGGTACCTCAACATACAATTTCTCATTTGTACACAAACGAACATTATTTAAATTACACCATTCCAAAAATAACTCTTGTCTTGACATATAATTCTCTCGTGTTAAACGAATCGTGTATAATTTAGAAAATTGCTCATTCAGACACAGAAATAATCGATTACTCGAATTTAAGGCAGGCTGTAATCTTGGATTGCGTCTTAATGCTTTAATATTGAAATGTTTTCGCGAGACCGTGTTATTCTTGCTAGAGTTCGTTTGTTTTAAAAATTCTATTAATTCCTATAACATTATTCTAGTATAAAGTGGTTAAAAACCTGGAGATAATTCATAGTCTATTGGTATTTAGATTATTTATTTGTATCTATATTAACGAGTTTATTAAAATCACTTTATACACATATTACATGAGAGATAAGTATACGTACAATAAAACACCATTGAATGCGTGATTTATGTGTGGATGGATAGATTTTGATGATTCACACTCTTCTTATTTGTTTGAAAAATGGGACACACATATACTGATGGTATATGTATAAACATATAATTAGTTCACATGTAAATAGAGAAAACCTCCAAAAATATCAAAACATACACCCAGAAACCCTACGATTATGCCTCTCATGGAAGGCTTAATGGTTTCAGGTTCAATTTAATATACATTAGTATAACAAAACCCTATGCCAACCCTTGGGAACGTGAGGGTGCGGCAGTAATTATATTATTAACCTACAGTCTGATACGTGTTGAAATTTCTTTATATTAAAGTGGATTTTAAGCGCTTTCTACTTCTATTATTATGTGTAATTTCATATAATTTTAATGTTGAACGTTTTATGGGTGTTATATTAAATTTAATAACGTTACGTCGGGTTTGATTTTTATGTACATACCTTCTTATTACGGAAGGTCAAAATGTTATATTTTAAGTTAGTGATTTTTTTTTGTTATAATGTTATAGCGCAATAATCTTCGCTGCGTATTGTCCTTGCGGTAAGCGCTATCTATATTACTCGTGATCGGTGCGGGGTGAGGTAAGTGTTTACTTTTGGCGGGAGGCGGAGAGTGTCCGTTCTGAAGCGTTAGCTACTTTTATATAAGTATTCTGTGCACCTGTGACATACATAAGAAAGCTATTACCACAGAAGCTACAGTCTTATTTATAAAGCAGGATATAAGTAAAAACCTCTTTCAAATGATCAGATTTTGATATCAGTCATCTGTCCAGTTTCTATGATTGACATATTATTGATTGAATTCAAGTGCGTTTTATAGAAGTTTTAATTTTTACCATTTTATAGAAAATGTTTATCCATATACTCATAATTTGTATTTACTTTTCAAAGCCAACACAATTATCATTTTTATCTCGCATTAAGAATAGATACGAATACATACCTCAAGAAGAAAATGTGACAACTGAAGAGTTATATGATTTTCCTATAACAAGCCCAGAGCAATGGATTGCTCAAACTATTACAAGGGGTATTGAAAATGATCACAAAATAGACGATATTTATTACGTAGAACCATTCAAAGACCCGGTGAGGAAAAGCAATATTATTAATGCAAAAAGCATTGCGTATAATGTTGATGATGCAACTGTATATGATAAAACTTTTACTACTACTACTGGTATAACGATTGAAGTAGAAAATTTCAGCCAAGAAGTTGATGTTAGACCGACTATTGGTAGCACTGAAGAAGAACGCATAAGCTCCGAATATGATGTTAAAATAAAAGATACTACAAGAGAAAAAGAAAATTTAAACTATGGATTTAATGCTAGAGCCACTATAGATGGAACTAGTCCATCAGACTCCTATGAAATTGATAAAGCAACTAAAGATAATGCTAGTCAAGTAGAAAATCTAAGCTATGATTTTGATGTATGGCCTGAAACTTTACCACAATGGAGACCAACATTAGTAATGAATACAGAAGAATTAGCGACGTGGAAACGTCGACGTACATTTCAGTCTCATTTTCCAACAAAGAATACGCAGTTTGTGACAGGTATGTAGATTTAAATCTCTGTAAAATAGTTGAAATTTACAAAAAAATTGTTTGTTTCAAAAATGTATTAATTTAGAAAATAACACCATTCTTATTTACGTGAATATTTACAGAATAAATGTAATCGAAACCAAATTGTATTTAATTATTTATAAACACAAAAAATATCTGAATAGACTTTAACCTCACGTTTTTATTTAATTTTGTTAATTCATAATTATGAATGCCTCTGCTTTCAAGCTTATTATATAGTAAGAAAATGCACCTCAGACCTTTGTTTGTTTTGGGTTCTTAACATATTAATATAATATTTGATATATTTACCATTATTTTTTGAAACAGATGTAAGTTTGACAACGACTAGAACTAAGCCAAAATCAAGAATGTTGCCCTGGATAGTCAAAATGTACAATAAACCTATACGAAGAAAAGAAACATTTCAACCCAAAAATGCAACACAAACCTTATCCAGAAATATAAAGAGGACGAAACCCATAAGACCGATGAGAAGACAAGGTTCTAAATCAAAAGAGGCAACAAGATCGAAAACCTCTTATTGTTATTTATGTGGATTAGATCAAGGCAGAATACCAAAAACAGCAACCTGTTATTCGGTGTTTGAAAGTCCAGATGGAAGGTACAGGAGATTGCAAAAGAGGTAAGAATATAATTTCAACAGTCTGTATTGCTTCTCGATGAAACTATGTAGTTTTGGTAGTTAAATTGAATTTAAGAAGTTTTTTCTAGTGTTTGATTTTACGCGAGTATTATACATTAGCTGCGCTTCGCGGTTTCACCCACGTGGCTCCGCTTCTGTTGGTCTTAGCGTAATGATATATAGCCTATAGCCTTCCTCGATAAATGGGCTATGTAACACCGAAAGAATTTTTCAAATCGGACAACTACTTGTCCGATTTGAAAAATTCCTGAGATTAGCGTAGCCTAGCGTTTAATAAGTATAGATTTATAAATTAAAGATTTTAACGGATTTTAAACGCGATTTATTCAGTCTGCCCATGACCACGCTCGCTGCAAAGTGTGCGGAACGTAGGGGAAAATAATATAATGAATAAATCGCGTTTAAAATCTGTTAAAATCTTTAATTTCTAAATGAATGAAGTGAATAACTATAGTAGATCTAGTACTGTTGCTTCTCGATGGAATGGCGTAGTTTTTAATGTGAATTACCTTAGCGATTTTAATTAAAAAAATCTTAAACTCTCAGGTATGAAGTCCAATGCATTCCTGGGAGTTCACGATGGAAGGGGAAGAAGATATATTCACCTCACTTTCGACAAGGTTGTTTCAAACGGTACCTTGATGTAGGTGTTATTTACAATGAGAGAGGATGTAGAACAAAGAAGGGATGGTATGGCCAGAGCTACGCTTCCCACCGATTAGTGAAACTAGAGATGATGCTGGATAAAGTTGAAGATGGTTGTGTATTCAGCCCACAAGCATCATTGACACCGTTCAGTAGAGCTGTGTCACTGTATGCGAGATACCATGTTTGTGTGTGTAATAAAAAGTATTGTAATGGGGGTAATGTTAGGATGGTCTATAGGTTTATAGTTCTTGTTTGTATGCTTGTGTTTGTATTAAATGTTTTTAATTTTTTCTGTTAATTTTGATTCAAAAGGTATAGAAATATGTTGAAGTAGAGCTGTTAAGTATAGTTTCTTATCTTAAATTTTAAATATTTTCAGAAGATCATTATTATTTAATAATAGCCATTAAATTTAACTAGTGAAGATAATATATTTGTATGCTTACCTTTTTTCAGTCCAAATTTGGTAAATCAGCATTAAATAACTACATAGCGTAGTAATGTTAAACAAACGACACTTAAGATTTTATGTTATACGTTTAGATACTTCATGTTATACTTCATAAAATGGCTGTCTTCTTCTACTATTATCATAGGACACTTTAATAGATCAACATTATATATTTTTTCACACTTAAAGATCCTAAAAGTGTGTGTAACAAAAACATTCGTTTATGTCCAAGGGCAAATTCTATTAGTGTGGGTAAATTGGATCGACCCTTTTAAATAGATTGAATTTTATGTGATTTTCTAGATTTCTCTTAAATGGCTTTTATCGAAACGTGTGTATCTTCATTACCTAAATTAAAATAATGCGTACCAAATAATAATATAATTTTTACATTAAATTGAAAGAGATGAAATACTGTTCAGTATTTGTTTATGAGTCAACTGTGAAGGGCAAAACGTTGAATATTGTTGAATTATTCTCTATCTCTAAATATGGAAAGAAACGAAAAATTTCAAAATGAAGTAACAACATCTATACTAATACTAATATTATAAAGCTGAAGAGTTTGTTTGTTTGTTTGTTTGAACGCGCTAATCTCGGGAACTACTGGTCCGATTTGAAAAATTCTTTCGGTATATTTTAGCCCATTTATCGAGGAAGGCTATAAGGCTATATATCGTCACGCTAAGACCACAGGAACGGAGCAATGCGGGTGAAACCGCGGGGAACAGCTAGTTAAGTAATAAAGTTAATGTGTAGTATGAATATACTTTTTTATTTCGCGATTGACTCGACATGACGTACCTAATCAGAATTTGAAGGTAACAGGAGCATGTCCCGTTTTTTATAGAGTGATGGTTTTTATCTTTTGGAAGACGTCTATATCGTCATAGATATGCGAAATGATATTATAAATTAGATAATAGGCGCGTCCCACCTGCTTCGCGAAGCTGCTCACTCTGTGTGGACCCGCCTAATGACGAACGTAAAAAATAGAATTGAATTATTACAAACCAGAATAAAAACGGCAACAAAATAAAGTCTGCGGCTAAAAAATTTTTGAATATTGGCTTACAATTAATAAAGTATCGATTTCCGATTTTACAGATATAGTTTACAAGCTGAATTTCACAGAATTTTTATTTCCATTCAAATAAAGTTAAGCTTACACGGTCTGCAATCAATTCCTCTTATTAAACCTGAAATTTCGTGTATGAAAAATGGATGAAATAAACGTAAAAATCGCTATTTGGACGTGGATGAAATTGGGCATAGAAATAGGTTTTAGTTTGCGTTGTAGAAATGAAAATAAAAATTATTTTATAACAAAACGAAACCGCCATCAAATAATCACAACAGAAATGCAACACCTTTCAAATACAGAAGAAAGAGTCATCAAAATCTGAGGTAACAAAAAAAAATTAATACAATTAAATTGAGAACCTCCTCCTTTTTAGAAAAAAAAGTGAAGTCCCATGTCCCCTAGTGGGGTAAGGGGCAGATGCATTATACATCTGTCATTCATGAATGGAGTGAATGAAGGTTTTATTTGTATACGGAAATTTAGAGAAAAAATATTATAGTTGGAACAATAAGTTTGTTCATACATAATACAATATAGGTAAATTAGCTTGGAGAAATTTTTGCGTTTGTAGTAGTGTATGGTCAGCAAATAAAATAAAACAACATTTTATTTTTAGTTTTTATTTTATATATATATAAGGGATTTTAAATTAAACTATATGTGTTTCTCCTCTGAAAAAGATGAGACTTTATTTTAATATTTGCACATTTAACATACGTATAACTTTTACACTAACAATGTTACTAAAATGAAAAATTTACTAACCTGAAAAAGAAACGACATTTAAAGTTTAATTCTTTAGTTTGAGAAGTCAAAGGCAAGACTAATAAAAGTTTGGCGAAAAAAAAAATTTTTGCAGATTTTCGGCGGTATGGCGACCATTTGGAATCGTCCGAAAAGTATGGCATGGCGATTTTCGTAAATAGCTGCACGACGATGGTTACCTGTGCAAAAGTTAGCCTGGTACAAATGGTTGAATTGTTTTTTTTTTAAATCAACACATTCGCGTCGGTATGGCGGGCTGTAAGTCACACCGGAAAAGTATGGCATGACACTACCGCCTACTTCTTTTTTATGGGCTATCGGTAAATTCTAAAATTTTTGTGTTACAAATCGTTTGACTTTCGCTATTTTTCCGACGAGTTCGACTAACGCCCACGCGACTAAGCCGCCGGTACCAGTGTTCACACCATCGTTTTTCTTTTTGTCGTTGCGTACTAAGACCCCTGTAGAACCGCCATCCTGTTACAAATGACTCGAAATTTTGTGTCAATATCTCCCGGTCTATACGTAATAATTATAATTTTTGAATGAAATGTGTGCTTTATGTTCTAACGGTACCAAACGACTGCACGTGGCACCTGCGGACAGCGTAAACTGGTTTATTCTGGTTTTGTGCGTGTTTCCACTTTCCACTATCAAGTGACGATTTATTTATTTGTTTTGTTTCGTAATTATTATGGTCAAATATTAATTATGAAACAAATTATTATGGACACGATATTTTATTGTTTCACGGTAGTCGCCTTGTCGTTTGCTCAAGGACGTGAAATTGAATGATATATTTTTTTTTATAAAGTTAAAACCATTTTCTTTCAAATAAAAACTTGTTTTTATTGAAAACAAAAGTGTTGCTAGGAATAAGTATAAAATTAAATAGTAATGTTAGGATATCGAAACATTTTTGTATAGGCCAGAACGATATAGTGGAAACGCGCTCTAAGATCTGAGTAATATACACACCACTACATATGCAAAAATTTCTCCAAGCTAATTTACCTGTAATACAATACATTAATAAAGTGAAGTCCCATGTCCCACTGATCGATTTTCTTTAGGGACAAGTAGGTGATCAGCCTTCTGTGTCCTGCCAGACCAAGACATTTTTTTTCTTCGTCTCCACCGGGAATCGAACCCAGGACCCCTCGGTGCTACACTCACGCGTCAACCACTGTACCGAGGAGGCGCTCTTTTTATAAGTAGGTTAAAATTGAAAATCTATGCAAAAAGCCCTTTCAACATGACCAATAAGCCCCTTTTACATGACCAAGTTGCAGTATATAAACAAAACATATAGAAAATCAGCGTAATACTTTTGAATGATTGAAAAACAAACACTCAAGAAGTTTTAAATCCTGAACAAACACTAGGCAATAGAAGAGCTATTTGTGCATTTTAAAAAGCGTCAAGCCGGGACAGAAAAAACCGTGGAGCGTCTCTCTAAAAGTTTAATATAAGTCTCGAGTGGAAGCCTTTGAAAGTTAGCTCCTTTTGTACTTCCTTTGTCGGGTCGCGTTTTATCGCTTATTGATATGTCGATGTGTGGAGTTTTGTTTCGTAGTTTGCAGGGGAATGACGAACGGCTGCTCTATGCATTTCGGAGTATTTATTTTATGATATAAGCAGATAGGGAATAAGATATATTTTATAATATTTTGTTATATGTAATATGAAGACTGAAAAGGATTTAGGTCAAGTTATTACTTACTATTGAGATAAAAAATCTTGTACTTTCGCATGATAATGAAATATTAAAATTTAAAACGCAAAGATGACTGACTGACTGATCTATCAACGCACCGCCCAAACCACTGCACCGATCGGGATGAAATTTGGCATGCAGATAGCCACTATAATGTAGGCATGTGCTAAGAGAGGATTTTGAAACGTTATTCGTCCTAGCAGAGTTTGCTGGGTCACCTAGAAATAGATAGATAGATAGATAGATAGAAATTAAAAAAATAAATAAATAAATTAAATAAATATTATAATGTACCAACACACGGTGACTCAAATTATGACGTCACGAGGGAGCGTCTTTCCAAACTATACAAGGCCAGCACGCAACGGTGTGAAACTAATCACGTATAGTTTGGAAATAACTTTTTTACAAAGTTCTTCCAATCTATACAACAGTAGTACGCAAATTCTCGCGTATACTTTGTAGTGAAGTAAGAAAGAATAGCGCTCCAAAACATACAGCGCCAGTACGCATGCGGACTAATCGTGTATGTTTCGGAGTAAGCGCGCCGTCTTTCCATTGCTCGCGTTTATATTATTGTATTGCTGTTTTTAAATCTATTATTACAATGCATGTGTATGTAATGTTGCGTACTGATCGTATATTTTTTGTATCGACGATGCTTGTGTCTTCGTTCCCGACTATACTGCACGACTTACAATTGACAATAGTGCTAAAATGTAAGAATCTAATAAGTCCAGAAGAAGACGGTTGCGAGGCGACGGAGCCCCGCGAATTTTGTGTAGTTAAAAAAAACACGAACCTAACCTAACCCATAGGTACCCTTATCTGTTACCTATTTATTTTCCTAAGCTTACCTAATAATATTTTTATTCCATATTTTACTGAATCAATAATAATCAAGAAGAATAAAAGTAGATAGATGTAGCTGTACAAGTCTTTGATTACCTATATATTTATTATTTCGCTCAAGCGTAAGTGGTGTAGTAGGTATATTTAGTTATATTTTGCGTACAGTACCCCTAGTGTGAGTTTGATTGAGTACGAAACGTTACTATCGCGTCTGCGTCACAGCCGAATTAGTATGGGAAACCGAACAGCGCCCCTAGCGGACGTATGGGGAAGCTTTGATTCCCCATACAAATTTCGCTGTGACGCAGACGCGATAGTAACGTTTCGTACTCGATGAAAACTCACACTAGCCACACTGGTCGTGTATAGTTTGGAACGAAGAAGCAAGCATCCGCGTTACAAAGTATACACGATCAGTACGCAAAATTCGTGTATATATTGTAATAACAAACTTAAAAACAGCATTACAAATTATACACGAGCAGTTTCCTATGGGTGCGTTCTGGCTATGTATAGTTTGGAAATACGCCACGAGGGAGGCACATGAATATAAACTGCTTTTTAAACGGTAGACGCTTCCCTAAATCTCTATTATAACTCTATAAAGTATTCATTGAAGATATCCGGTACTACGAAGTCTGCCCCTTGTGGGATATGAGGCAGAAGCACATCTGTGAATCGGATGAACTTTATTGAATAAGTAGGTGATGAGAATTTTCTTTTTTATTTTTTTATTGATGTGCAGGGTAGGTACAGGTTAGTTGTGGCAAACTGGTAATGTTTAATGGTTATGGTTATTTTCTATAAAATAAAAATGATTCGCCAAATGCGTTGCTAGGCGTTAAGCTTGAAAACGGCTCGACCAATTCGGCTAATTTATTTTCATTTTACGTTTTGTTAAGATGCAAGGAAGATTCTTTAGGAGAGCAAATATGAAAAAGGGGTGATAAAGTTAAGATAAAGATAAAGAAATACATCTAAAATTAGCACTAAACATTAAATTTAATTGAAATTGCAATAAATTACTCTACGTTTGCGTGTGTTACAACGCAATGTGACATAGTTATCTTGCAATCTCTTGTGGCAACATAGCAGTTGAATTTAATTAATATTACGACTATATTAGTACTGCTATTCATTTTCATTATTTCATGGATGCCAACAAAATATACTCTAAGCAAAATATAGATAAATATTCCAAAATAATTTTAAGCCATTACATTTCAAAGAACTTGCCTGAAATTGTAAACTAAATATTTCAGTTTAAAAGCTAAGTGGAACATTTACAAAGTTTGTAAAGTTTTTGGTGAGCTTTAATTTTTCGTATATTTCTTTTGATACATAGCCTATTTGGTTATTAGTGAATTATAACTTCTATACAAGGTTAATGAAAATACATAGCGCATACCTCTTGCAGGCAGCTTCACTGCATAAATCCCAACAACTTTTGTTCTACGACGATTAATGTATCAACAACATGTATACGTTAGTACTTAACACATACTTGTAACTTTGCAGTTGCTCCCGTAAAGAAAACTCAATTTTGAGTGTTTATAAGTATTAGTATTCTCTACAACAGCCTTGTCTACATCATGTACTCTTTATTAGATATAACGTATCTCTTTTGATTACATTGTAAATAGATAGGGCCTCGCTACCGGGCGACAACGGTTTATTTCCTATACATCATTAAAACATTACATGTAATGTATGTAAACTAGTGCGTAGATCGTGTTTACTATAATTAATTAACATCAAGTCACACACACACTCACACTCACGCACACACGTACACACACACTATCACTAATAATTCAATACCTAACTTTATATAAAAATCTTGTTTGAATCCCAACAAAAATGAGGGATAATAATCATTAGTATTTTTACGTCATGTCCACTCTTCTCTACCTCATGCCATAGAATAGCTTATAGTTCATCATGCTAACACCATGTACTCTTTATTAGACATACGCTATCTCCTTTGATTACATCGTAGATAGTCACTAAGCGATTACAGCTTCGTTAACCGACTACCGGGTGACAACGGTTTATTTCCTGTGAACTGACGAGTTCGTAACACAGGCGTAATAGCATTTGTTTGATATAAGTGAGTTCTTTTAGAGTAGGCGTAAAACATTCTTATGTTGTTCTTAGTGCATTCGAAAAGATTATATGCAATGTTCCAATACTGAACAACACTGAATACGAGATTTCGTTTACAGTAAACTATCACGAAATAATGCACTTGCTCTAGTAGCATTTAGCACTTAATTAACGTGTGGTCGATTTGTAACTTGACTGTTATAGATAACTAGCTGTGCCGCGAAGTTTCACCCGCATTGCTCCGTTCCTGTTGGTCTTAGCGTGTGGTCATGATATATAGCCTATAGCCTTCCTCGATAAATGTGATATCTAAAACCGAAAGAATTTTTCAAATCGGACCAGTAGTTTCTGAGATTAGCGCGTTCAAACAAACAAACAAACAAACTCTTCAGCTTTATAATATTAGTATAGATTAAAACATAAGCATTCCATTATCTCAATATTAGTAAACGAAAATAAACGTAATAAAAACACTGTTTTACTATCAATTGAATAAATAATTTTATTATTATTAACCGAAATAGCATCGACATTATTAAACTAAAAGCGGAACACTAAGTTCGTTAGTATATGTATATTGCTATGCTAACTTTGATATCTCCAAACATATAATAAAGAATTAATGCATTGAATTTAAGCCACTCCTCCAGGTTTCCCTAAAAGCCTTGATAAATTTATGAAAGTGAAATTTATGGGCGGGACTTTGACAAAGTTCCAACTTACTTTGTCTTTATGAATTTAGAACTTTGAAAAATATGTTTTGAAGGAAATGGTCAGGCCTCGGAGCTTATTAAGGGCAGGTTGAATGATTTATTTTATGAATGAGATAGGTAAAAATAGACTATACATTTTTGGATTGTAATCGCTCTATAATATACCAAACATGAAGATTCGATCCACTGTTTTATAACTACGGCAATTAATAATTACTATAATTTTTAACGATTAACTACAAAAAAGAAACGAGTAAACCATATACAAACTAAATTTAAACTTAGAAATTGTGAACAAAAGGCGGGCTTATTACATTACAGCAATCTCGCTTATGTATCCTAAATCCTCTTTTTTCACACACTTATAACTATTTCTGTGTAAAAAGTTATTTCTTTGTAGGTAATCTATTCTACCTTTTAAAGCATTTAATATAAAAATTGCCACATCAAGATCCTTAAAGCCGTATTACTGTATACCGCTAAGCGATTCAATCGACTGAGTGAGTGATCGAAATGAATGAAATGAACGGAATGAACGAAATAAAAGCGATCGCCGTTTGACTCGTTCCGGTGATTGCGTGTTGGTATAAATATATGGATTTCAGTGTAAACTCGAAGCGTTTTTGTGTAAATTTCAAATTGAATTGTATGGTTCAGCTTTTTGAGTTCGTGAGTGAATGATTTCGGGTTGCTATAATAATATATGCAGTGTATTTAGTAATGTCAATAGATTTTATGAATATTTTGATACTAAAATAGTTAGATTTATAAAAAAAATATATATATATATTTATTAAGGGCCGATTTTTCAATGCTTGGATAAAACTTATCCGTCCAATAAAGTATTACACGATAATATTAAAATGTCACTCAAACTGTCAGATACGGGCAATTATTAGAATACGTTTTTAAAATGGTAGTTTTATATATTATTCGACGAATAAGTTTTATCCAAGCATTGAAAAATCGGCCCTAAAATATCGAGATTTTATTTTTTATTTTATCCTGTGATATCACAGTTCTTGTAAAAAGCCTTTAATATGGGCGTAATATAAACTCAAAACTGTTTAAAGTGAACGTATATAATATGAAACTCTAAATATTTCGTTGGTAACACATTATTTATTGTTACATCAAAAATATCTATAAAGCTAAATAAGTTTCCATTAGTTCAAATTAAAATAAATTGACTGTAAAATTGGATCGCTATTGTATAAAGTGATTCAAGAGGAAGGTTTATATGTATAATAACATCCATTAAATAGTGGAGAACTACTGTTATTTTTGAGGTTTCTAATGTGATGTCGTAAAAAATTACATTTTTTCCGCTTACATTGCAAACGCAGGCTGAACCCTACGAGTTTTATCAAAATAAAATAATGTACTAAGTATTATACACATTGAAAAGGTCTACAGAAAAGTCCGTGATGGTATATGTCTATCTCTTATGGATAACCCACAATAACTTTTTTTTTGTCATTTACTTTTTACGACAAATAATGGCTAATTTTCGAAGCGATTTTTACCAATACAGCATTAATCCTTAACCAATTAAATACCTTGAATACATTGTTAATTTAATATAGATCTATATGGCCCTTTACACCGTATGATTTAAGTGAATATTTTCGAAGATATTACAGATTTAAAAATTGCGGGACGTAGCGTTTGCGGCGGTACCGGCCGGCCGCCCGGCTATATATTTTTTTCCCGTGCGAAGCCGGGGCGGGTCGCTAGTTTTAAGATAAAAAAGTGTTTTTTTTACACAAATATACACATACATTTCATAACTTTTATTCATTACTTTTAAACCTATTAACTTAATAAGAAAATCCGAAAAGACAAACAAATCTTAATTTTAATCTTATTTTAAAGAAGCGCTTATTTTGTTTGAAAGCTCTCAGCAAAATCACCTTGAAAATTATCTATTGAGACAAGAATAAAACTGCGTGGCTTGCTAAGATATTGGCTTATTAGTATGAGAATACTTCAAAAACGCAGTGAAACTAAGATGTTTTGTGAAAGCTTTGTTTGTTAAATATTTTATAACGGAAACAGAAAACATCTAATGTACGTGTTCAAGCAACTATTAAATGAATTTGAAAGGAAGCATAACATATTAACATGGAGTTTTTACATATTATAAAAAATGTAAAATATTTTGCACTTAATCGCATCACTGGTTTTCAGTGGGGTAATACTATTAGCTATTTCTCATACGCCTCAGTGATAAGAGTAAAGCGCATCACACACGGTGAAGATACTATAATATTTTATGTTAAGATTCTCTAATATAAAATATTACAGTATCTTAAGGTATCCGGTATCAGCGTTCTGACCATCATTTTTCTTTTTGTCATTGCGTACTAAGACCCCTGTAGAACCGCCATCCTGTTACAAATGACCCGAAATTTTGTGTCAGTGTTTCGGGTCATGGTATGCATAACAAAGTTTACCGGGACATCTTGCACGTACTCTACATTGATATCGAGGCTACTACAATGCTACGTCAATGTTATAGAAGACTAGCAAACCGGGCAAACTCCGTTTCGCCACCAGAGACACCTTTTCTTTGCTATAAACCTCACGGAGCCCGAGACCTTTCCAACGAATGCAAAACCGTGGAAATCGGTTCGTGCGTTCTGGAGTTATAGCGTCAGGAAGGAAAACCCGACTTATTTTTATATAGTAGATTTCGTCGTTTTTCCCATGATTTAAAATAAATAAACATTTCTTGTAGTATGGTTAGTGGAGCGTATTTAGAGTCTAAGGAGAAGTATAATTATTTTGACTATTATTGGGCAAACCTTATAGTTCTACAAATTATTGCATATTACCTACTAGTATAGTGCCTGGAGCATTCAAAACCGTATAACCTCGGATTAGAGTGAATGAATTAATATGATCGATGTGGGATATTGTTTTTTAAACTATAAATTGCAATGTTTACCCAAATTTTTTTTGTGCACTCCATTGTTTCGTTGTTTAAAAAAAATGTTATGAAAAATTAATGTTTGACCATATATTTTCACTTTAAACAGTATTTCTTTTTTTTATTCGAGTAGACATATAGGAATATTTTTCAAAGTGTATAAAAATAGCAGTAGGGATCTCGAACAGATAGAAAAACGTTGAGGTGAGAGCGGAGCCACAACTGCTATGTACAATGGAATTTCTCGGCCGGTTTAATTATAAATTAAACGTACTCTATTGAGTACATTTAAAAAATAAGGTAATTAATTACGACTAATGAAAAGAAAAAAAAAATGATTAGTACTAAATCTGTTTATTTAAATATATTAGCAATTATCATTCTCTTCTATGTAGGTACTTGTATATTTGCTCCATTGCTGCATCTACTTAGATTAATTTTCTTTTCAACATTACTGAGGTGAATTGAATTTTTCAGCAAATTATAATAATCCGAATGATATTTTGCTGCAAGTGTCTCTAAGTCGGTTATACCAGAAATCCTTTTCTGGATATCTCGATAATAATCGGTTTTCTGGACGGCTATAAAATTCGTGATGGATTCATTCAAAGTTGAAGTGTTGATGTGTGAAATCTGACTACGCCGGCATTTTTTTGTATGGAGATACTACAAAGACCTCGTCTACTCGAGAGAATGCCGCAATTTGGACGAATTAACCCGGAAATTGAGAGTAGCAGAAGAAACCATTAAAATAATAAAAGGGTATTCAGACGTTTATAAGACAACTTTTTCCGGTGATGTTGTACTTGCAGTGAGCAACAGGGGGGGTCATTTTGAAAATTTATTGTAATTAAACACCTTGTAATTATTTTGCACTTACCACTTTTAGATTTCAATATTTCGATTGAAGCCTTATGAATAATAAAATGAAATTTTCAGAGTAGCTACCTCATAGATAAAGTAAGTTTTTAAAAAGCCAAACGGATATTTTTTAATTTTTATGTGATTTTATTTTTTACGGGCCCTTGAAGTTATGAACATACTGGGTAATTTTATCTTTCTTGGCATTAAATTCTTTTTTTTATTCCATTCGAAGATCTAACGATAGTAAATGTTACTATTAGTAGGGGAGCCCAAGAGGGGATTTTGGGATTTACTCGAGCGCATCAGATTACTATAAGGGACGGTACCTTAGCTATTCATTAGTACCTCTAGTCAATATGAGCAGTTATGGTTGGTGGGTGCGCTCAGGGGCCCCGCTGGAAAATTTGAATAATCCATAATTCCCTAAGGTTGAGCTCGAATCGTCAGATTAGCGAAATGGGGACTTCTTATATTGTAATTAACCCCCCCATATATTAATCTGACGCGCTCGAATAATATTACTTTAATTTTTTACCCTTTCTTCATAGCGATTAAATCGCCACTTAAATCGTCAGATTAACGTATACTTTTTTTCAGTGACGTCCTGGAGCATGCAAAATATCAATATCTAACGCGCTTGAGTATTTCCAAGCCAATTTTTTTCTTTTTTAAATTAAAAAAAATCAAAAAACCCTTCCCCACCGCTAAAAGTGAAAACATTATAGGACCTTTTTTTCTCGCTATGGTCTAATCTACCAATTCTAATAGGTTCCCGTGACGCTCGAGTAAATCCACATTTAGCATCCTGGGCTCCCCTACTATATACTGAATTGGCCTATCTTTCAGCTTAGCACACAAAAAAAATCAAGCATTTACCGCCATAATTCACGTCACCATAAATCAAAATCTCTACGTACTCGGCGATAGGTGAAAATTTGAAAAGAACGTCATAACTCTGAAAATACGAAAAATCGCATAATATACATGGGGGTGATTCGGATAGCCCTTTATGTCCTCTACCTCCCAGCTTCAGTATATCACTACTTCTTGGGACACCCTCTATGGTCAAACATGAATTTTTCACAATAATTTGTTTAAACAATGAAACAATGGAGTGCACAAAAAAAAATTGGGTAAACATTGCAATTTATAGTTTAAAAAACAATATCCCACATCGATCATTATAATTCATTCACACTCTAATCCGAGGTGAAGACCCCCAGGCACTCCACTATACCTATCACTTTAGTATTGGTATTCTACTATTATTATATAATAGGTATTCTTCATTGTTACTTCTTGACTGAAAACTGTGGCATCATAGTTTTGATTTGTGTTAAGCGTTATATTAAATTAATTGGTTTTTATAATTCTATTCATAGATATTCGATTAATTTATCAAATAGTTGAAGATACGTGCATTAGGTTGGAGAGTACTACGTTTTGATAAAATATTCCACATATCAGACGGTTTATTGAATACCTAGTATGTTTTAATATTCATGGCTTTTTGTGGTTCAAGTTAGAAGCGATTTCTAAAGATAATTAAAAAAAACTTTAAGCAATGATATCTTAAATAACACGTAATAACAAAGTGTGAAATAAGTAGAAATATATACTGCTAATTTTTAATTTGGATGTTAATGAATGATGCATATACGATAACTTTATTATAATTTAAAATTAAACTATAAAAAATCTATATTATCTACGTACTATGTAAGCTTGTAATCAAATGTACATATACCAAGTAGTAATCGGTTTGGGACTCTACACATAATTATATCCCTAGTAGTAATCGCTTTGGGACTTCACACTTATACAGGGTTATTTGTAAAACACCGGCAACCTCGCAGGACAAGATAGCTAACATCATAAGTAACAACATTTGTTCTACGACTTTTGGCATAACGCAATAAATTATTTTTAAATGATTTTTTAAGCTTTTATTGTACTCTCCTAACATTTGTAAGTCTATGTTCTATTCATTATCGAAAGGACGACGCGACGCCCCCTTGGCCCTTTCCCCTCTCGTTCGCTAGAATGAGCGTAGAGTTTATAATATTCAAACGGAAAATTAAATGAATATTTATTTTTGTATGAAAATAAAATCTAACAAATTATCAAAAGTCTTAGAACAAATGTTGTTTCTTATGATGTTAGCTATCTTGTCCTGCGAGGTTGCTGGTGTTTTACAAATAACCCTGTATACCTAGCAGTAATCGCTTTGGGACTTAACAAACATATACCTAGGTATAGTAACCGCACGGGAACTTGATACACATATACTAGTAATAGCTTTGGGACTTCACACATATCCATTACAATAATCACTTTGGGACTTCACACACACGTCTTGCAATAATCGCTGTAGTATTCCACACATAGGTATTCCTAGTAGTCATTTTGGCAATTCACACACATATCCTTGGTATTAATCGCTTTGGGACTTAACGCATATATCCCTGCATAACCGCTTTGGGACTTCACACAACTTAGTAATCGCTTTGCTCTTATAAAATACATGTCATTGACGCGAAAACGCTTGCAAAACTCCACACCAGGTCACAGCCAGCGAGTCGGCACGGATTGACTTTCATAAAGTTTCTGCCATCGATCCATTGGATATTCCCTTGTATTCGGTTGTGAATTCGGATCAAAGAGTTGCATGAATAAATAATTTCTTTGTCTGATCGATGGTTGATACGGAAATGTTACAGATGCTGCGAATTGTTTGTAAAGCATGCTTGCAATTTTGTTTATCTGTATATGTATACCTATATAATATTATCTTGTATTATAAATAAAAAAATGTATAGCAAAAGTTGTTCACTTTGATTCCACTCGTATTGATACGGGATAGAAACAATAAAGAGTCTTACATATTTAGGAATATAGCTTATTATTATTGAAATATTATCAAAATCGGTTTAATAGTTTCGTAGATTCTGTGGCAAATTTTTGATATAATTTTTTTACAAATAAGTAGGTAAGTTTAATATATTTATATATTTTTTGGGTTATAGGATATAACTATTAGATTGTGTTGCCGTAAATAATATCTATTGAAAGGTAAATAAATTTTAAACTTAATTTAAAAATCTCGAATTTCGAAATTGTATTTAAACCTGCTATTTATTACATATGAGAGACGTACCTACTGCGGTTAGAAGATCCGACCTCAGCTTAGATAAAACGGGAGGTAACCAGTTTCGAAGGTATAATTACAACAATGCAGTTTAGTTTAGATATGGGATTTTATTTAATAAATTATTTATTTATTCAGATTACAGAACATAATAAATTATTTATTTATTTATTCAGATTACAGAACATAATATCTATTATTACTGGATTTTAATTTCGACAGAGTTTTTTAATAAATTAAGAAAAGCAACTGTTTCGGATAAAAATTAAAATTAATTAACATATTTTATAACCTTCACTACATAGTATAAAAAGTCGAGACTACAAAATCCCTATGTCCCTTTGTATGCTTAAATCTTTAAAACTACGCAACGGATTTTGATGCGGTTTTTTTAATAGATAGAGTGATTCAAGAGGAATGTTTTAATATATAATTTATTAGGCTTTAGACAAAGCGGGCGAAGCCGCGGGCGTTAAGCTAGTAATTAATATAATTAACTTTTTTAATAATATTACAATATCAAATATTACCTCTTCCCCCTTGGACGCAAAAGCAAACGGACGTGTCACGTATTCT